>JASPKZ010007833.1:0-110000 GCA_030220185.1 Diploptera punctata
GTCACGAGGTGTATAATTCGTGGTCACGAGGCTGCATATCCGGTCACGAGGTTGCCAATATTCGGGTCACGAGGTTGCATATTGGGGTCACGAGTTTGCATATTCGGGTCAGCCGGTTACATATTCGGGTCACGAGGTTGCATATTCGGGTGATGATGTTGACAAATAAGTATCGTGATGTTACCAGATAGGGTCACGAGGTTCCCAATTCGGTTCGTAATTCGTGTTAGGTTACGTTAATTTGCGTTACTTTCGGTTGCATTGCGTTACATCACGTTACGTTAGGTCGCGTCACGTTTCGTTGCGTTACGTTAGGTTATGTTAAGTGAGGTTACGTTAAGTTAGGTTACGTTACGTTAGGTTACATTACGTTAGGGTACGTTACGTTAGGTTACGTTGCGTTAGATTACGTTACGTAATGTTACGTTACGTTAGGTATTGTTACGTTAGGTTACGTTGCGTTTGGCTACGTCACGCCAGGTTACGTTACGCCGGCTACGTTACGCCAGGCTACTTTACGCCAGGTTAGGTTACGTTCGGTTACTTTAGGTTACGTTCGGTTACTTTAGGTTACGTTCGGTTACTTTAGGTTACGTTAGGTTACGTTAGATTACGTTAGGTTACGTTTAGGTTGCTTCTAATCTGTTCGATTCGGTACGGTTATATCAGTTCACGTTACGTTAGGTTATGATAAGTTAGTATAGTTTTCGTAAGTTAGGTTATGTTAGGTTGGGTTAGTTTAAGTTTAGGTTATGTTCGGTTTGCTTACGTTTGTTTAAGTTAGGTGATGTTAGGTTTGGTTTGGTTTGTTTTGATTAGGTTAAGTTAGGTTGTGTTCGGTCGGGTTCGTTAGGTTTAGGTCAGGCAATTTTAGGTTGTGTTGTGCTTTGTTGTGCTGTGCTGTGTCGTGTCGTGAAGTTAGGTTGGGTTGGGTCAGATTAAGTCAGGTTGGTTCAGATTGGATCAGTATGGGCCAGATTGTGTCAGGTTGGATAAGGTTGAGTAGTGATGTTTCGGGTAAGGTCGCGTATGTTCATAGAATCCCTGTAATACATCAAAAGAATAATTTCCAGAATTGAGCCTATGTATAATTTCTTTGAGAATATCATTCCTATTTGTGATTATTGTTCCTAAGTATTTGAATTCAGCCACTTCCTCAAAATTTCCCTCATTTGTCATTAACTATAGATTACCATTATATAATGTATTTTTATGTGTGAACATATATTAATTTTATTGATATTTACTTCCACTTCCACAATGCTAAGCAAATTGAGTAGTTTTTGTTCGTAATTATCTCATTCTTCAAGGTAAATGCTGGGTAAGAATTTAAATTTTATCGTACACTACACCATTAATCAATTAAATCAATTCCACTTACGTAAGACATGTAAATATTGCAATGGCCATATGCCTGCCTATAAAGGCAACTTATATGCGCCTGAAGAATTTAAAATCGATATAAATAAAACTATCCAGGCGTCACAAAATATAGCTCAAATGAAATATATTTATACTGCGAAAGTGTGTTCTTCTGCTCTCTCTAAGAAGTAATCCATATGGATCGTGTAATGGATATATGTGGTATAATATCTCGCGAACCACTGAGTGAAAACCGTGATTTGACGTACAACACGGGGTGAGTGCATGTGTACTTTGTCGGCAAGCTAGTTAAGTTAGACAACCATGAAGAGCTTGGCCATCCGTGTCAAAAATTATCTCTTGTAGTTCCAACTCTTCTTCCCTCACTGCTTCTGTCCCGTGCAACATAAACATGTCCAGCAAAATTCATCCTTATCCACTTTTACAATTCAGATTTTTTTTTGCTCAGTTATTATTTACATTGATTATACTTAAATAATAAAGGATGTCGTATATTTCTTTTGGAGTGTAGACATGTTCATTTTTCATTATTTATATTTGCTTTACCCATAATGGCCATATCGGGAATTTTCGGTAAGTTACGGTTATTGTAAGTGGTGCGTTTACTCTCGTCCTCTAAACATTGACGTCCCAATCGAAATATTCTCTAAAAGCCTCGATATTCGATGTGATTAGTAGATATGATACTCTCTTATTTCACCGAATATCAAAATATTCGACACTTAAAACTGTCGGAAAACCCATATTGTATATAATGATTGGGAAAACGTTACAATGAACAAGTCTATCTCTCTCTCTCTCTCTCTCTCTCTCTCTCTCTCTCTCTCTCTCTCTCTCTCTATATATATATATATATATATATATATATATATATATGTACATTAGTATTTGTGCTATCATCTTCAGAAGTAAAAAGGGACAAGAATATATTTTATTGGTAAACTCTCTACGCTCGTAAAAGTGTCGATGGGGTAAATCAAAAGTCAAATAAGATAAATTTAGTACTGTGGCATCTGAATCTAAAAAGAAGTCGATCAAAATGAAAAGAGTAACATAAACACTATTTTTTATGATACAAAGGTGTTTACATCATTACGTAACAGAATAATCACCTAGCCATCATTTGTAGCAATCTGTCCAACAAAGAGAGCGGCACTATTTGCACATGACAGTTCAGAGATCGAATCCCCGTGAATCAATCAGAGCAGAAAGAAAAATACAAGTTAAATTAAACAGACAAGCAAATCTTTCTCTGAACAAATGTTTTTCGAAATCCTGGGTAATTGCAGCAACCGGTTTCAGGGCAGCCAATTAGAAAGGTTTTGCAATTTGACTAGAAATTTCACTTTTGCCAGTGGCTGCATTCAATCACTGCAATCGGCATTCCTGGAGCGCTATCTAACTTCAAATTTACCGCAACAACTGACTGAACAATTACCTCCGTTCCTTTTAGTCTTATTTTCTCAAGTAAAAACAATACGTATAAAATGGACGTTTTATATGTTTGTGTAGCATAGTGCGAAAAATAGAGAAAATAAACATCCATTTTAAATACAATATATCAATGTAGGATCACATACCACGTCATTGTAGGGGCTGTATTATTTTTGGTTTGAAAAAGCTGCATATATCATCCAAACATAAACTAAAATATATGAATTACACACTATGGTCTGCTATTATCTATCTATCTATCTTCGGGTTTTTACAGCTGCTGCCGTCTTCCCGTGCCAAACCTCCAAAGCCTACGGTCTTGGGCATCTTCGATGCTTAGCCCTCTAGCTTGCATTACTGTCTTCATGTTTTCCTTCCATGTTAACCTTGGTCTTCTTCTTTTCTTCTTTCTGTTCGGATGCCATTCATATAGTTGCTTCGGCCATCGCTCATCTTCCATTCTTAAAACATGTCCTAACCACTTTAATTCCTTTTCCTCAATTCTTTCAATTATGCTTTCTTCTGCTTCCATTATGTTTCTAATTTCCTTATTCCACGTTCTAACTTAGACTTTCTGGCACTTCTTCGTAAATAATCCATTTCTAGAGCTATTAGTCTATTCTTGTAGTACTTATTGATTGTCCATACCTCACTTCCGTACATTGCAACAGATTCCACCAATGTTTTACCAATATATTTTTTTGTGTCTTTCCAAATATGCTTATCCCACCATATGGGATTTTGGTCTGCTAATTATATTTATTTATGCCAGTGAATGTACTATGTTTAAAAAATAAGTGTAAATATAAACTCCAAATATTTGAAAGTAGGCCAAAAATACTATACTGTTCAAATCTTGGTCTGAAGAATGTCTTTGTTTATCATCCATTTATTATATTTCTTAAATATGTACCGTCAAATAGACAATTTTAGTAAGTGCAGATTTTTTTATATTAGGATTGAATGTATCTTCTTAATTGCACATATTCTAAAAATTCAGATTAAATAGTCGAAGATCAAATTTTATCAAATTCGGATACAATTTTATGAAAGCTACTGCAAACACAAATGTTTTTATTTATATACAGAATTATAATGTTTACACATCTTTCTGTGCCTAAAGTTTTATTTCTTCTCCACTCGTCTCTCTCCATTCAATCCATGTCCTCCAGTCCTCTTGCTCTCATTCCAGTTCTTATTTCCTGCATCCACGAGTTTCGAGGTCTTCCTCTCCTCCTTCTTCCAGGTGGACACCATTCCAATGTTTTCCTGGGTAATCTTTCTTCTTGCATTCGTCGTACGTACCCATACCAATTTAATTGCTTATACTTACTTACTTACTTGGGGCACGCCGTAGCGTAGTGGTTAAGGCACTGAACTACAAGCCGGAGGGTCGAGGGTTCAAGTCCCGTTGGGGTCAGGATTTTTAAACTGACCCAAACCCTCTGGCGGCACTATGGCCCTGGGGTCGACTCAGCCTCTAACGGAAATGAGTACCAGACGCTTGTTCTGGGGGTAAAGGCGGCCGTCACGCAGGGCTGGCAACCCGGCTGACATAAAGTGCCGATTGTCTAAAAAAAGTGGGAGCCTTAACCTCCTACTACCCCAAGGGCCTCCGGGCCTGTTGTGGGATTAAAAAAAATATATATATATATATACTTACTTACTTACTCTTACTTAATTGCTTATACCGTATATAATCTACTATTGAATAACCAATATTCATTTTTTCTCTTATGACAGTATTTCTTATTTTGTCTAATTTTGAACATCTTGCTGCTCTCCTCAAGAAATCCATTTCCACCGACATAAGTTTTTGCAAACACAAATACAGACATTATTCCAGAATTTCTAATAACAAAAGCTTGCTGAAATATTCTAAGCATTCAAATATCGAATAAGAATCGCTTAACGAGCATTTTGTTTTCTTTGAATTTCTCTGAAACTAGTTTATCATTCTGACATTAGTTTTTCTATCAATATAGTGTCAAAATGTCTACGTGTCAAGGAGTGCTGTGATGGTGGGAAATTGGTACCGGTAGTGATTTCTACCCCTGATACTTCACTCATCTGTGAGTAATGAATGAAACGAAACCCATGTCAAGTTCTGTCTGGCAGACTGACTGTGCCTGGATTCGCTGCCATTACCACACCTTGTTCAACAATATGGGAGTCCCTTCCCAAAATAAACAGCATTATTTAGGCTACTTATAATTGTTATATAATAGTAATAATAATAATAATAATAAAATTATTATTAATTTTTTTTTTTTTTTTTTGAAGGATTATTTATTATTATCTTATTATATTATTATTATTATTATTTACAATTTCTAGCGATGTTATAAACTACTCTGTATATTTACTTTGAGGGCACACACACACACACACACACACACACACACACACACACAGAAACACATTACACAATTATTCAATTACAATTACAACATCAGCATACAATTTACATTAATAAAATATATTAACCCAACAAATTAACAAACTAATAACTAAATCTTACTGCTACAGGGTTTCATCCCAACCAGTTCCAGAGAAACTGACCATCACCTGACAACTACAGATAGAACCGCAACAACGGAAGTCAATACAAAAAAAAATTAAAAATGCACGTTACCATAATTGTATGATTAATTGTAATCATCTGAAATGTACGCACATGTAGATTTAAATAAAGAGAAGCCTGGATGCCCATCCCAATATAGGAGTCATCCGAAAGCCAAACTTGGCAAGATCCCGCGTGATCGACTATTCCGATTAAGGTTTTAAGCGGTTTCCCTCAATCCAATGAGCAAATGCTGGAATAGAACCCCAAAAGGTCCGCTTCCGACTTCACTCTGCTAATTAACTTCAAAATTAAATTCAAAATTTAAACCGGGGCTTATGTATTTTAGAGGAACCCGGGGTTCTACCTATTAAGGAGGACCAAAATGGATCGCTCACCGCCAACACTTAAGTGATGGCCGCAGAGCTTTCCATCTATCTATCTATCTATCTATCTATCTAATACCTCAATCGCTTACCAAGGGATCAGAACATTGCTAAGGATAGGATTGGGATAACCTAAAGATTATTTTTGCCAACCAAATAAATATACTTATTTTCTTTTCATGCCATTATTTGGTCTCCATTGCTAAATGTCAAAATTTAATTATAACGTCGACATAAAGAAGCGCTACTTCTATAAAGTAAATATTCTCTTTAAATGCTTACTTGTTATACATGCCATGAGATGGCAGTCCGGCTGAATGCCCGTTCCCTTTCATGATAGAGAATCATATATAAGGAAGAAAAATAAATGTTTGTGTTAAGATGCCTGAGTGGACTAGCTGGTATGTCACTAACATACGAAGTTAGAGATCTCGGGTTCAAACTTTAATTTCCTTTCCGAAGGATGCCAATTTTTTTAATTCTCCCTTCTCTGAAAATTCAAAGGGCCTTACCTGTCTTGGGACATAGGTTGACCACAGAGAATTAAATTTAATATGATTACATAAGGCCTAAGTTTTAAAAATTGTCATGGTGCTTTAAATATGAAATCAAACTGTCTTTCATTTTAATTTCTCTCTTATGCTAATTTCCAATTAATGTTTAATTATAATCTATGTATTTTTCTGCTCAACTGTAGATCACAATTGACTACAATTACCAAAAAAGAACCTAGGCCTACAAACTTGTGTTTTTAAATTGAATCCGTATTTGTTACGTATATTCTTCATTTCCATAAAGTTAAAAAAAAACTAATTTATTGCAAGGAAGGAATGAATTCGTAATGCAATGTAACATTGAATTGTGTTCAAATAAGGGGCAGAACGAAAATTTTAGTTTTCAAGGGATCAGGCACCGTAAGAGCTAATATAATTCTGGAGGGGAAACCCATTGAACAAGTGAACCATTTTAAATACCTGGGTATGAAATTTCCTTTTTTAAAAATGAAGATCTGTTTAGCAAACTGAATAAATTTAATTACATCACAATTAAAAGATTATTGAAAAACACAAGAAAGAAAACAAAACTAAAATTTTATAAAGCAGTGGCAGTCCCCTGACTATTGTATGGTAGTGAATTTTGGGTTTTAACTAAAAGAGAGGAGAAGATCATAGAAGCAGCTGAAATTCGATTTCTGAGAAGTGTAGCTGGCTGCAAACTTCTAGACAAGATAATTAGAAATGAGCTAAATACTTTTTTTAACTTTTAGATAAAATAAAATAATCTAGAAAAAACTGGAAAGAACATGTTCAAAGAATGAAAGATGAACGCATTCCAAAAATTATACTTAATTATAAACCAAAAGGAGACAGGAATATTGGTAGACCGAAAAAGAGATGGATCCAACTTTTTTAATGAGAATCTATGAGACCGGAACAAGCCACATGGGCTTAATCCGTGATTGTTGATGATGATGTGGGGTAGAGTTTAATGCGATTAAAAAAGTTGTTTTAAAATAACTTCTACATTTTTATTTGCAAATATTGTGCCGTCTTGTCATTCTACATCATATCTGTTACATCATTGGTTCTCATCCCAGGAATTATAATGACGTGTCACATAGCTTCCAAATAATATGAAGTTTTTATTCTTTTACTCCCTACATGTTTCCTTGTTCAATTGCCATAATTTGTTTTCATTTCCAACACATGAAAACCCTTTTTTGCCTCACGGTATATAAGGATTATAATTCTGTAACATTATGAAGTAAATTAACATAAAACAGTAGAACAAAATACAATTACATAACAATATTATAACAAAGATAAACAGAGTAAAATTAAATTATAGTTGTGAATAAACACTATTTACAAAACAAATGTAATTGTAGAATTTTTCGACATTGAAAATATGATGAAGAGGACTGGAATATTTTTTTTTCATTAAAATTCAAATATGAATCAAGTTTGTAACGTTCAAACCACAGCATTGGACAATTAAATACAACATGTTTGACTGTTTGAATATCTTCTCCACATTTACAAGTTGCATTTGATCATATTTAAAGTTTATATAAATATGCCTGAAATTTTTCATGTTCGGTTAAAAATTGAGTTAATATGAAACTGGGAACTATATTTGAGCATTTAAGTCTTTCGTAAACCGTCGCGAAAATTATTCTTGAGTTATCATTATTATTATGATCATTATTAATTATCATTATTATTATTATTAATATTATCATTATCATCATCATCACCATCATCATCATCATTATCATTATCAATATTATTATTATTATTATTAATCATTATTATCATTATCATTATTGTCATTATTATCATTATTATTATCATTAATATCATTATTATTATCATTAATATCATTATTATCATTATTAATATCATTAATATCATTATTATTATCATTATTATCATTAATATCATTATTAATATTATTATTATAATCATTATTATTATTATCATTATTATCATCATTATTATTATCATCATTATTATCATTATCATTATCATCATTAACATAATTATTATTATTATCATTATCATTATTATTATTATTATTATTATTATTATTATTATTATTATTATTATTATTATTATTAAGAGGACTCGAGGACATGGAGTGGATAGATAGAGACGAGTGGAGAAGAAAAATAAAACTTTAAGCACAGAAAGATGTGTAAACATTAAAATTCTGTATATAAATTAATAAGATTATTATTATTATTATCATTATCATTATTATCAATATTACTATTAACTACTACTGTTATTATTATTACTACTACTATTATTATTGTTATTATTATTATTATCATTATTATTATCATCATTATCATTATTATTATTATCATTAATCATTATTATAATTACTATTATCATTCACATTATTATTATTATTAACTGTTATTATAAACTATTAAAATCATTATTGTTATCATTATTATTATTATTATTATTATTATTATTATTATTATTATTATTATTATTATTATTATTAAGACGACTGGAGGACATGGAGTGGTTGGATAGAGACGAGTGGAGAAGGAAAATAATACTTTAGGCATAGAAAGATGTGTAAACATTAAAATTCTGTATATAAATTAGTAAGATTATTATTATTATTATTATTATTATTATTATTACTATTACTATTACTAATATTATTATTATTATTAGCATTATTATCATTATCATTATTATCATTATCATTAGGCCTATAATTATCATTATCATTATTATTATTATTATTATCACCATTATTATTATCATTATTATCATTATCATATTAGCATTATCATTATTATCATTATCATTATTAGCATTATCATTATTATCATTATCATTATCATCATCATCATCATCATTATTATTATTATTATTATTATTATTATTATTATTAGTATTATTATTATTATTATTATTATTATTACTATAATACAGCCGACCCTAGTATATCCACCAGCATCTCAAACTATTCTCCTCTATTTTATACTTGTATATACTTTACGACTTCTCTGGCTATGCTTCCCAATATAGACAAGTGAAAGAGAAATAACCGCCACTGCCGTTCAACATAGTCGCATCTTCTATAATTTCGTCATTTTCTCAAAACTGGTTGCCCTTTATGAGTAAATCGAGATTCTTTCCATTTCCATCATTTGACAAATCACTAGTAATAAAAGAAGTAAAATCTGAAGAACGTCCTACTCTAATATTTTACACAAAGATGATCTTATAGAGCAGTCATTGAATTTTTGAGCAGAATGTTGCAACCATCGCGAGTCGCTAGAACTGTAGAAAAAAAACTGGAAGAATATGATGCGATTTCATCACCACAATCATTGAAATCACCATCACCAAAGAGATACCTCAAATTCTCTAACTAACTCACCACCAAACTTAATGATTGATACATATCAGTGGTATTAACTTTTACGTTAGAAATTGAACAAAACCAAGAATTTCACACATAAGAAAATAACCATTTCAGATCTATAACGATGTCATCATTTTTACTATCATCATCATGAATTAATTGAGAATTTTACATCTTGGAAGTGAGTTACTAGCCCTTCTTCTTCGATGGGTATCTCTTTTAATCTGGATCTTCTTCCATGACCTGCCATGCATGGGAGGCCCTGTTGGTAGTTACACTACCGCCTGTGTGGCTCATGGAGTCATTAGGACTCACAAGCCCAACCACCACGTCAAGGTAGAGATAGCGACAGTGGGCCAGCAGAAAAGGTCATTAGGAAGACCACAACTACGATGGAAGGACGTCACCATACCTCGGATCTGTAGTGAATGAACACGCAACAAGCTGCCAGCTTTCATGCGTAGAGGAAGAAGAAGAAGAAGAATCATCCAGGGATTAAGCCTGTTGGCTCGTTCCGGTTTCATGAAAGCTACAACTGTTAAAATTGTGCAGACCATCTTCTGTGTGGGCGTTCAACATTTCTCCTTCCGTGCGGTTTATAATTTAGCAATAATTTTGGAAATCTTCCTTCTGGCATTCTATCAATATGTTCTTTCCAGTAGTTCCTATATTTAATTATTCGGTCTGTAAGTTTGAAAATATTTAGTTCCTTTATTATATCTTCCTTCCTTTTCCTATCCAGCAGAGTATATCCTGCTATATTTCTTAAAAATGTCATCTCAGCTGCTTCCAATCTTTGTTTTTGTCTTTTAGTGATCGTCCAACATTCTGATCCATACATCAATACAGGAACAGCCATTACTTTATAAAATTTCATTTTAAATTTTTAATATTTTTTTAATAAACTAACAATAAACAAAGACATTCTCACATACCAAGATTCCGTTCTAGATTGTGATTGTGGAGGATTGCTTCATAGAACCCGTATCCAAAACAGGGAATCGAATTAGGGCGCTTTCTCCACCACTATGAACGCTGACGAAAATCCCAGAAGGGCGATCAAACAGATTCGAAATTCTTACAGATTAGCATATTTAATTAGAAGTACTTGACCAAAATTAGGAAACTTTTTATCGTATGTTTGCAAATATATATTTATTTATTTATTTATTTAGCCTATTATATATTATTTATTTATTTAGTTAGTTATTTATGTGTGTGTGTGTGTGTGTGTGTATAAAATACAATATTCCAAAGATAAAAAGTAAACGATCACCGGTAAAACCTGGAACTATCTATACTTCTAAATAGAAAATTATTTAATGTGTTCCAGTTTATTATTTTAAACTTACTCTTTCGTTTGGACTTGAGTGGCATTAAAACTTAGGATCGTTGTAAACTTAAAGAGAAAAAAAGATATCAGTAATTTCGGCATTAACATTATCATTAAAGGGGATTTAGCATAACAATTTATAAATTAATAATAATCAGCGTAAAGGACAACACGCACACACTATTGAGTAACACTAAGAAATTAGGACTGGAAGTAAATATCAGTCAAACTAAATATATGGTCACACGTAGAAATTCAGTATATAATGGAAATGGACAGCTAATGACAAATGAGGGAAATTTTGAGGAAGTGGCTGAATTCAAATACCTAGGAACAATAATCACAAATAGGAATGAGATGCACAAAGAAATTAAACATAGGCTCAATTCTGGAAATGCATGCTATTATGCATTGCAGAGACTCTTGATGTCCCAACTCCTTTCAAAAAACGTTAAGCTGAAAATATATAAAACTATTATTCTACCAGTTATATTATATGGATGCAAAACATGGACTCTTACTTTAAGGGAGGAAAGGAGATTACGAGTATTTGAGAATAAAGTACTTAGGAATTTTTTTGGACCAAAGAGAGATGAACAAACAGGTGAATGGAGAAGACTACACAACAATGAACTACATGCTCTTTATAGGAACCAGATATAATAAGAACAGTTAAGTGTCGTAGACTGCAATGGGCAGGACATGTTACACGTATGGGGAATGAAAGACTTCCATGGAAGCTTCTTGTAGGAAAGCCAGAGGGAAAACGCCCAGTTGGTAGATCAAGAATGAGGTGGGAGAATAACATTAACTATGATTTGGGGGAAGTAGATCATACAGGGAATGATTGGAAAACATTAGGTCAGGATAGGGATGTATGGAGAGCTTATGTCCGCGCGGCCATGAACCTACGGGTTCGATAGTGCCAGTGAGTAAGTAAGTAAGTAATAATCAGCGTAGAAATGAACTTCTTTAGAAGAACAAAAAGCTGCACAACTTTGGATCGGATAAAGAATGAAGATATAAGAATATAGGCCTATATATATATATATATACAATGAATGGTAAAATCAAATAATTTAGAAATAAATGGTTTAGACATAGGCCTATATAAAGAATTGATGTAACAAGAATACCAAAAGCATCATTTAACTACATGCCAAGATGTTCAAGGAATGTAGGAAGGCAAGTGAAAAGATGGACAGAACAACTGTGAGTCGGAACAGGCAATTTGCCTAGCCCGTGAAGTGAAGAAGAAGAAAATCTTAATAATTTGTATTAAAACCAACTATTTTGCGATCGAGTGATTCCGAGAGCCTGTCGATATGATACTACGAAATTTTGAATATTTTCAGATAATACATATTCCTGCTCAGAAGCTGTATAGAGCTAAAAACTGAAGAAAATAAGAAAAAGAAGAAAACTTGAGAACAAGGGGTGAACGACATAAAAGATTTTTTCTCAAGTATAAGAATTAGAGGGTGAGGCGAGGGGGATGCATGCAGTTGGAAAACACGAGATGGGGAAGGGGTAGAAAACCTTTTTTTCTTAACTCTGACCGTTTGATCAAGTCTTCTCTCCCTTCTAATGAACTAGCTTTTCCTTTTCACAGCACAAGAAAGTTTGAAGAGCCCCCGGAAAGAATGAAGGGAGACTGCAAAAAAAAAAAAAAATGAAAGACGTAATATTAAAAAAAAATAAAAACAAAGAAGAATCGGGAGAGATTTAATAATTCGCCTGAATTCCTGTTTCTAGAACAGTTCCTTATTATTCTATCCTTTCTAGATTTCCGTTCTGTCTAGAAGAAAAAAGCAAACAAGCAGAATTGAACCTTAGGGACTTACTTATTTCTCTTAATTAAACAGTTGAAAAACGTATACTTCTACCAAATATGGCGCGCTACAGTAATTAAGTTCACGGGAAACAATTTATTCTTCTAAATGTATGGAATTATTGTAGATATTCCATGAGAACTGAATGGCTACAACATAAACTGAAAGTATCTCGTAACACAATAAAGCATAATTTATAATCAGAATAGATCCGAAAATATTTCACGGAAATCGACTTTTTTGTCAGATGCCACCAGGTTATATTTTAAGACATTTCTGGCTTTCTCCCCTGGCACTGTAAACCATTTCTTAGGTTGGGGCACCTGGAAGGCGATGATATGACGGGTGATACATGATAATGAAGCGCTAGGAGAGTCTTCAACCTAAATTTAACCTACATTCCAGACCATGGGCAACAATTGGAATAATTCCCTTTAAGATACAATTCCTATGGTCTATCCGGGAATAGAACCCGAGGCCTGAAGAACTGTAGTCAGAAACTGTGATCACTAACCTATCAAGCTGGTCTAATATTCATTATCCTCGTTTTTCAGTACAGATAGGCATGTTTAAATCATATTTTATTGAAAGGAGGCCCTAAAGAGAAAATATATAGGCCCTAGTAATGTCTAGAAAGTAGGGCTTATACGGAGGGTTGTTTCCGATCTCTGATAACGATTTGCCAAGTAGATTGTGACGTTGGAGTCTGAGTCATCAGGACAGGAGTGTAAGAGGTGATCAAACCAGTCAGTGTGCTGCTTCTGTTACACTCGCACGCGTGTTGCTCTCATAATGCCTAAGAAGATAGACCCGTTTTGAGAAGGGTACATTACTGCCCTTTCCGACGCTAATTATAGTTATTCCGCGATTATCGAGGCTTGCAAAAACGTAATTGTATGGTGTCAAAGTGTGGAATTAGCTCAGTGCTTAATAAAAAGGGAAAGGTCGCTTGGGATTAATTCCAAAAGGAAAAAACGGGCAAATCCACAACCTGCTACTACCCGCACCCCAGATGTAAACAGAAAGGTCAAGATCCTTACCTCTGGTGGTAACCCTGCCACACAAAGGGTGATTGCGAACAGATTGGGAATATCCCTTAAAACTGTAAACACCATAATAAACAAATATTTAAACATGGAGAAGCACCACAAAAGCAGGGTTCATAAATTCTTGCCACGTCACATTGCCGAATGCCGCACCAACAGCAGGAAACTATGAAAAGCACCTGGCAGCTGAAAAATGGAAATTTTTGGTCACACTTGATGAAGCATATATTTATCTCGGAGACTGCAACAAACCCCGGGCAATTTACTATAGAGAAAGGGGTGAAAAAATTTTCAAAAGTGGTATGCCGAATGCAGATAAAGTTTCTCCAATGGATTTATGGTCATCGCGGGATATTGCTACAATGAAAAACTGATCATTCGTAGAGTAGCTAAAAAGGCCAAAATGAACTCCCAGTACTACCAGGAAGAAATTCTCACCCCAATTTACCCGAGTGAAATCCCAGCTATCTATAGTACAGACAAAAACCAAGTCTGGGTGCACCAAGACAAGGCCTTCAGTCACACTTCGGGTTAAACCCTGACATTCCTGGAGAAATGGAGCAGGAAACTGGAATACATGCTATTACATTCAGCAACATCCCAGTGAAGTCTCCTGATGCATCACCGATGAACTTTGTGTCTTTGGACTCTTCAAAAGGGCACTGGGAAACAGGCGTCCTCGAACAATAGACGTCTGGAAAGCATATAAAGAGGAGTGGGAACTTCTAGACATGGCTGTGCTGCGTAAGAGTCTTCTGCAGCGGAAACTCCGATGCCAAACCATAGCTCGGGTGAAGAACCATCAATTACAGCATGCTCGATGGTGGAGACACGGCTTTTCTTAAGGTAAAACTTAAAAATCATTTGTTATCAGAGATAAGAAACAACCCTCTATAGGTATATTAATGGAAAAAAAACTACATAATAGTGAGCTACATGGTAGGCCTATGTATAGGAAGCCGGTTAAGAACAGTTAAGTCTCGTAGACTGCGATGGACAGGACATGGTGGCACGAATGGAGAGTGAAAGTGGAGCATGTAAGCTCCTAATAGGAAAACCGGAGGGAAAATGCCCAATTGGTAGACCAAGAATGAGGTGGGAGAATAACATTATACATGATTTGATAAAAATGTATTATGCAGGGGATGATTGGAAAATATTAGATCAGGATAGGGTTGTATGGAGAGCTTACGTCCGCGCAGCCATGAACCTACGGGTTCGGTTAGTTAGTTAGTTAAAGGTCTATTAATTTATAGCTAAAGTTTAGCATAATACAAATAAACTTAACATTTATTTAAATTTGAAAAAAAATACAGATGTTAAAATCGCAAAATGTAATATGTCCGCCGCGTAATAACTGTGTAAAATAAGAAAATTCATCAGCAGAGGGAATTTGTGGTCGGATTTTGTTAGTTTACAGAGTTTAACTTTCTTTTTATAATTAAATCGTATACAGAATTGTCAACCGAGAAAATAAAAATATCACCCGGTAGAAACTTAAAAATCTTCCCATCACAATCACACGTCAAATTAATCAGCCGATTTTTGTGATTAACGAATTCGATATCAGATTTCTTATTAAAGTCTTATATTCGGTTACGTGTAAAAAAAACATAGCGGTTAGTAGAAATTTCTAAATTTCGACATTGCAGATCCTAAGCAATCATTTTGGAATCAACATTCTGACCTTTCATCAGCTGTTGCAATTATGGTATCTAGTTGATGCAATTGACAAGGAATATTAAATCTTGCCTCAAAGGGTCAACTGTTCTTTTCACATCTCATTTTCCATAAATATCACGTAGCTCATTGTTAATTAATTTCTTCCAGTTATCTGTCTGTCTGTCTGTCTATGATCGAGAAATGTTGTTAAACACTTTTTTCTCAGATACTAGCAAACTTTTCTTCTCTCATAAAATAAGAGTAGATATCTCGCTTCTATATAGCCTAACTGGAAAGACCACCGTTTTTATATTTCTAATTCAACAATTGTCAGATAAATTGGGATAAGAGTCAATGAAATGTAGGCTTATAAGTTATTAAAAACATGCGTTTTCCTAGTTAATCTCGAGTTTTGTTTAATCCCTTCTGCGCCTCATTCCCTTTTGTTATTATCGTTTCAGGATATTTCAGTTCTGCAACTTCTTCAAAATTTCTTCTCCTTCTGTCCATGTATTACGCCAAGGCCTGTTACGATCCTATAGAAAATTTTCCCTCCAGCGTGATCCTTCCGGGAAATTCTCATATAAGACTTGAAAGCATAATAATAGTCCCTTCGATTGGTTGCTGGCCAAAGGAAGGCAAGACCAGTGATGGGGCTGCCATCTTATAGCCTCTGGTGAGGCTTTTGTAGAGAATAAAAGAAAATAAAGGAAAGAAGAAATGGAAGAAAGGAAAGATTCCCTAGCCCTCGGATGCCCTAATAGCGTTGGGGTCGAAAAAACAAGAGTTAACCAAGAGAGGTTAGATAGTAAAGTTAGAATAGTGCAAAACACAAGTAAGTGGAAGACATGTTTTGCACAGCTTGGGCATCTTGTGGTCGCTATCCACATATCCCCTAGATGAGGACCCCTGAGGGATTCAAAATTTCTCTTAACATTAATGTATTTTTGAGGAACATAATAAAGAGGTAAGTGTTAAAATGTCACATGCATAATTAAATATCACAATCATTATTATTATTAATGTAAATTATACGATCTAAAGATTTCTGTAAGGAAAACGAAGACCATGGCTTTTAGAGGAAGAGATCCAGTGAGATCCAAAATTATTTTAGAAAATCAAAGTATAGAACAGGTGTCTAGTTTCAAATATTTGGGCTGTGATGTTGGCTACAATGTGGAAAGAGATATTGACTCCAAAATAAATAAATTTCAGACGGTGTGTGGAACAATACAGAGAACATTCAAAAATAAAATCAGAAAAGAAACCAAGATAAAAATGTATAATGTTATGGCGGTTCCCACAATATTGTATGGATGTGAAACTTGGGCTCCAGTGAAAAGATAGAAGGATAGAATACAGACGGCAGAGATGCGGTTCCTAAGACAAGTTAAAGGATGTACAAGACTTGATAGAATAAGAAATGAAGATGTAAGAGAAGAATTGAAAGTACAGCCTTTATTGGATAAAGTCACGAATTACAGACAGAAATGGATTGATCGCATGGATGGAATGAGTAAGGAGAGAAATCCATTGTTAGCAAGAAATTATCAAGCAAGAGGAAGGCGTGATATTGGAAGACCTAGAAGACGTTGGGTTGATGCATTTTGAAGTCGGAACGGGCAATTGCCTAATCCCTGGAGTGATGATGATGATTATTATTATTATTATTATTATTATTATTATTATTATTATTATTATTTTACGAAAATGTTTATGTTAAATTAAAACCGGCCATGTATGAGGATAATAATGATTTTGTACTGGCCTTATCTTTCAGGCCAATCGGATTTAGTAACAAATTGCATACGTTTTTACGTGTAAAATTACAATTTCAATATTTAGGAAATGTCCTCGGGCGTTTATGTCTCCTTACCTTCGGTGTATAATTGTTATAAGTTCATAATATAAATTGTCATCTTAATTATTGTCATTGAATAAAAATGTCATCCTCAAATAATATTATTTATATATAATAAGTAACTCACTGGCGCAGACGTAATATGCTCTCCGTACATCTCTATCCTGAGCTAATTTTTCCAGTCCTTTCCATTATAATTCACCTCCCTCAATTATAGTTATCGTAATGTAGGATTGTAAGTAAAACTAAGACACAGTTTATGACCATATAATAACACTGGTTAACATGATTTGTGTCTCGTGAATACCAATAGTTGTACTTAATGCAGTTGTTTATCGTGTTTTCAAATATGTATTCAGAATTTCTCCATCACGCATAGTTTTTTTTTATTTCAATTTCAATTAATGAATTTAAATTATTATTTTTTTAATAAACGTTTTTTCGTCCATTTGTCCATTGTAAAGTAAAACCAAATGAGCTAACTCAGGAGATTTCAGCTATGGAAAAGAGATATCAAGGCAAATGGAATCCTCATATGCTGGCCGATTATTGTTGGACCATCAAGAGGGATGCTCCACAGGCGAAATATAGCAGAAAATCGTCATTTATTACTTTCTAGGTGAGACCGAATGTTCGAATATCGTGTAGTTACGAATGTAGAAAATATTAAAGTGTGTGAAATTATAAATGTCTGTCTCTCGGAAACCTTGCATGATGGAGAAAAACCGATATCATATTTGATTCAGGAGAAAATACACTATCAGAATCGCTAATTTTTTTGCTTTCTGAGAGAAAAAAAAGTTTCTTCTTTGTTGCTCAGTGTTATTAGCCTAGAATAAAACTTTCATCCTCAAATATTATTATTTACATATTAGGTAACTAACGCGCCGTAGCCGAGCGGTTAAGGTAGGAAGCCTTGGCGCAGAGCTACGGGACTTGCGCTGGTTCGAGTCTCCATGGGGGAAGAAATTTTCTCATGGTATTTCGGCCAGTATGGGACCGGTGCCCACCCAGCATCGTGAGGCAATTGGGTAGCTACATTAAGTAGCGGCTCCAGGTTGAGGAACCAGCTATAACGGCTGGGGGACTCGACATGCTAACCACATGTCACCCCTACACTGGCTGTTGATCATCTACCTCTGTGATTGACACATGTGGATGTGAAGGGCCAGCAGCCGGCTGGTAAAAGGGCAACCGCTGAAAAGTGGAAAGACCCTCAATCGGATCGGTAACTAACTCACTGGCGCGGACGTAATACGCTCTCCATTCATCTCTATCCTGAGCTAATTTTTCCAGTCATTTTCATTATATTTCACCTCCCTCAATTATAGTTATCGTAATGTACGGTAGGATTGAGTGTAAGTAAAACTTAGACACAATCTATGACCATATAATAGTTTACACCACTTTATAAAAATAAAATTGACTATTTAACTCATGCCCCAAATAGGAGTCAATGACAAATCACGTTTCAATGAATTTCGTTTTACAACCAATGACAGTCATGATTCATGTATTTTATGTCTTTCGGGCTAAATGGCCGTGGTTTGGTTTTATTAACACTCACGTTTCTTCTACTACTGCGGTAGACATCCTCAGGATATTCTGCGTTCTCTTTGACCTCCTAACTCAAAAAGGCCAAAGAGCATGCAGAATCTCCTGAGGATGTCTACAGCAGTAGTAGACGAAATGTTGAGCGTTAATAAAACTAAACCACGGCTATTTAGCCCGAAAGACATGAAATACATGAATTAACATCTGCCGTGAAAGTCTACAATTTTATAATGACAGTCATGTTTCACCTCGCTCTTTATCGAATTCTCTTAACTAGCTCCTGCTTTTGTGATAATGAAAGCTCCTCCTTTTTAATATTTTGAACTGGTCAGAGCATTATTTTACAGTGACTGACTCTCCAACAAATACATTGAATATAGCAAATAATGAACATATTCCTTCGAACTACACATTTGATAATTGTGTGTTCAATAATTGTGTTTTTAAATAATGATTTTACTGCGTTGTTTACTAAAAATAATTAATAATCTATAATGTTGGTTATAACATACAGTTTGATGCGTTTCATTTTTTCTCCACTGGGGTGCATTCTTTCAATATTTCGATCCCAGAGATTGCGATCCTATTTATGAACAAATGTTAACATAACCACACATTTATGAATAAATAATAACATAACCACACATTTCTGATTTGTTTTCAAACATCGTCGTTTACATTAAATATATACATATTTTAAAATACTGGTAACTATATTTAAATAATGATTTTTGAGTAAACAGCTTAATTTTATTCGTTAAATATTCCTAACAAATGACACTCTTGATTTCACTCGTGACATTACTTATGATAAACTTTTATTTTTGCAGATGGTCAAACTGCTGGGTTCACTTCATAAATTCTCCCCTAAGCTACTAGGATAACATTTTCATGATTCATTACATCATCTTGTGCTTTATATTACTCCAAGTAAAAATCACTTTTCACTAAATTAATCCACCCATCTTATATTTATTACTTTTATAAGCGTGAAATATAATTTTCTTCTTATTATTAGTTATGAGGCATGACTGAAAGTTGATTTCTGCATTCTTTAGATATTTTATATCCTCCCGAAGATACGACCATAATTGGATGAGATACAGGTATTCCAGCTTGCAACGATATTTCCTGTCAATCCGTTAATTGTTGATGTTTCTAAAAACACAATCTAAATCTGGTTTAGAGACAACAGAAATATTACATTTATCACATTTGTTCTTCTTTAACACATAAATCACGATGCAGACACTGGTTCGTAGACCATTACTTACAAGGCAAAAGCTTGACTTGCTACATAAATAAAAATTGCCTTTCACATGTTCTAATGTCTATGATATATGGGGCACTGGAAACACAAACTCCATTGTAAATATTTTGACTCTAGACCAGTGGCGTATTTATACTCATTTTCATGCAAATGGCTTGTTTTGGTTTATTGAAAATACAAACTGTATGTGTAAGATTATAATATTTCAAACTGAGAAAGGAATCCTACTTAGTTATCAAAACATCATACGCATTATTTATACCGAAAGATTTATTTATGTGGGCATATATATATATATATATACATCCATAGTAATTCTGCCCAAAGGCAAGTCCTTCACTGCAATCATAGCATTTTCATGCTATGCTTGCAGCTTTACTAGCGAATTGTAGATGAGGTAGCTTCCCGTTGCTTTCCACACCGGTGAAGGATGATGATGATGATGATGATGATAATGATAAGGATGATGATGATGATGATGGCCATATGCTTTCGGGGACCGTTTGGGCTTTAAAGTTTTCCTGACATTTGTCTTATAGGTGAGAGAAAACCTCGATAAAAACCTCACCCAGAAAAACTGCCCCGACCGGGGATCGAACCAGGGCCCGCTGCGTGACAAAGCAGCACGCTAATATATATATATATATATATATATATACATCCATAGTAATTTATATATATATATATATATATATAGGCTATATATATATATATATATATATGCGCCCACATGATTAAATATAAAAGTATGTATAGGCTATATATAGGCCTACATAAATAAATATAATATATATATATATATATATATATATAATCTATTACGCATTACAGGGACTCTTCTCGTCCCAACTCTTTAAAAAAATGTTAAAAAATGTTTAAAATTATTATTCTACCAGTTATATTATGTGGATGCGAAACATGGACTCTTACATTAAGGGAGGAAAGGAGATAACGAGTACTTGAGAATAAATTTCTTAGCAAAAATTTTGGACCAAAGAGAGGTGAGCAGAGAGGTGAATGGAGAAATCTACATAACAATGAACTACATGAGCTTATAGGAAGCCAGATATAATAAGAGTAGACTGCGATGGGCAGGGTATGTGGCACGATTGGCGAATAAAAGATGTGCATGGAAGGTTCTTGTAGGAAAACCAAAGTGAAAACACCAAGTTGGTAGACCTAGAATAATGTGGAAGAATGACATTAACTATGATATGAGGGAAATAGATTATACAGGGAATTATTGGAAAACATTATCTCAGGATAGGGATGTATGGATAACTTATGTCCGCGCGGCCATGAACCTAAGGGCTCGTTAGTGCCAGTGAGTTAGTTATTGGTCATATAGCCTATGTAACATATGAATGTATGTGTATGTATACATAGGCCCTATATAAATGACACACACACAAGCTAAATTCACATTCTTCAAGGAATAAATTTACTTAAATGTAGGTAACGTACTATGTATGTATGTAAGTGTGTGTGTGTGTGTATATATATATATATATATATATATATATATATATATATATATATATATATATAGGCCTATATATGAAATGATTCTGTTTTGTGCCAATATTTCTACATTTCTTTACCTAAAAACAAATTTCATTTCATTATTCTTCAATGTGATAAGTAATTTATATTTCGTAAGAAAGAAATAGGCCCACTAAAATTGAATTCTTATTTATTCACTCAAGGAATAGGTTTACTGAACAATTATTGGATATATATATATACACATGACATATATCTGCATATAAGTGTGCGTGTAGGATTGTGCGTGTGTCTGTGTAAAGTAAATTTACGTCACGTAGAAAGAATGTGAAATAATTGAATAAGAAAGTAAATTACTTCCGCACTAGAATCAAAATTAGACATTTACATTAATTACTGGAATTCAGATGATTCATAAATGAATGATTGCATCTGTAAATTATTTTCTGATTCAATAATTATCCTCGTTAGTTTTATATAATCGCAAGTAATTTGAAACAAAAAATAATATTTAAATCACCTCAACCGAAAATGCTATATTCCCATTTTTTAAATGTTTTAACCTCAAATGTCTTATGTGATTATTTGATTGATCACAGAATATTATTCTTTATTTTATATGTATATATAAAAGAAGCGTCACTTCTATAAAGTAATTACTCTCTAAAAAAAATGCTTCCTTGTTACAGAAGCCACTAGATGGCATTGAGTCTATTGTACCGTTGCCTCTCGTGACTGAGAATAATATATAACGAATGAAAAATGAGTCTTTGTGCTAGGAGCGTGGGTGGAGTAGTGGTTATGTCAATAACTTATAGAAGTAGAGGTCCCGGGTTCAAATTCCAGCTCAGGCATTTATAATTTTTCCATATATATATATATATATATATATATATATATATTCCTGCTATTATTGTTAAAAAACTTAAAATATTAAAATATATATTTAGATGAGACTATAATTGAATCAGTCATTTTGAAAAGGGATCATCTACAGCTGATCAAATTTTATAGGAGAGGAGGAAGAACTCATTCAACTTGTTGAGGATAAAGCATTGAATCTGAAATTGCTACTGAATAAAGTCAGAAAGTGGTAAAGGAATAGTGTAGTTAAACCATTCTCACACGGAAACGATGGCAGTAGGAATCTAAACATGGAATAATGAAAGAACTAAATTTCAGAAAAATTAGAGACGATCCCTTTTCGAAATTATATTATTAGGGTCTTGCGCGGTGGTCAGATGATTATGTTCTTTGTCACCAGTTCTGAGGATTGCAGCTTCAAACCCGGCCGGGGTCGATGGATTTTTGGGATGAAAAAATCCAAGGGACAAGCCCTCTAGGAGGGACTTTAAGCCGTGGGTCCCGAGTCTAAAAATGTCAGGCCCGTTAAAGATCCGGAAGCCTGAATAAAAAGACATCTGTGCAAAATTGAACGATCTTCATCCATCCAAGTAAGCCTATTACCTTAGTTACCAACTTGATGTCTCATTACACATGCCACTCGTTGACATCTTTCGGTAAATAAGCATAACTAAGCGGGACCTACATAGGCCTATCTATATAATTTATTTATTTATTTATACTTATCAGTCTACACTGGCTGGATGATCATCTACCTCTGTGATTGACACATGTGCCGGATGCTAGCTAAGGGCCTTCTAATCGCGCCAGGAGTTTTTTATCAGTCTATGAAAGTATTACGTAAATGTTAACTATTTTGGCTTCACTAGTACTCTTTTCCTTTCTTTACATCTACCTTTGCATGTAGGCCTACTATACTTATATAAGGACCTATAAGTTTTATGGCAAACAACATACATGCTTTGTTAGCACACAAGGGCACGGAGGAAATTCCTAGATGTGTGATCAGCTCAATGCCACGTCACCTCCGACACAATAGAAACACTTAAGAAAAGACATACATTCATAGGCATACTAAAAAAGGCGAATACGTTTATGAATGACCGAGATGTACAGATGATGTTCTGGGACTATTTGGTACTTAAAGTTTCCTCATGTTTGTCTTATGGGTGAGGAAAAGACCCGAGAAAATGTTGCCTATGATGTTTGCTCGAAACCCGGCCCGCTGCGTCTGAGGCAACAACTTTACCTCTAGACCACAAAGTGGTCTAATTATGTTTTATTTAATTAAAAGACGAACAAAAAAATGTGTCCTCCTTCTATTAGGCCTACTCATGGACAATGGTGACTCTCTTATTCTGATTCTCTCAATCCTTCAATACAATAAAATGCCAAGTGAACAATTGGACTTCTTGCCATACAGAAAAGAAAAAATCACAATTTACAGATGAAATTTTATGTTAAACTAGAAATCCCGGCCACGCGTTGCTGCGGCTAAGGTATACGTTAAAATTTTTAATTAAGTTGCTGTCTTTCAGCCAGATTACTTAAAACTAATACTTACACACGAAATTAATAATACTGAAAATAAAATAAACACTGAACACACTTAAATTATGAAATAATCAATATTTGTAATTCAAATGAAATTCCCGGTTACAACAAAAGTACAGCTATCTGGATCTCTCTTTGATAAATAATAAACCAAAATTACCTTACCACATTACCTTTCACCGCCATCTGTTAGAATCGTATGGAACTCACAAATAATTACACCACCATCTGTTAGAATCGTATGGAACTCACAGATAATTATAACTTTGTTAAATAATAAACAAATAATTTGTAATAAAAGAATAATGCGACTATAAATTTAGTTATAAACTACCCTAAGTCTCAAGTTGGATCAAACTGCACACAGTGTGCAAAATTTTATTAAAATCGGTTCAGTAGTTTAGGATTCCATCGCGGACAAACAACGTGACACGTAATTTTTATATATTAAGATAGTCTATGAATAAAATGACTTCGTGAATATCGATTCTGGTGATTAATTTAATACGAAAAAAGCTTTATAACATTTATTACGGAACCAGCCTCATGGACATTTCTAACTACAGTTCATGAAGTCTCGGGATCGATTCCCGGTCAATCCATAGGATTTTTTTCCCTACAGGGAATTATTCCTGTGGTTGCCCATTGTCTGTAATTTAGGTTAAGTTTAGGTTAAGAACTCTCCTGGCGTTTGATTATTATTTATCATCCATCCTATCATCGGGGTAACATAATTCCGCCTTCCAGGTGCCCCAACCTAAGAAATAGATTACAATTCCGTTCAAGGCCAGGGAAGAAAGCCAGATATGTCATATAAGACAATCTGGTGGCTTGAAAACACATTTACTACACATATGAAGTATCTTATTATTTTTAATTTAGGAATATTCCACAATACAGTGTTTCTCCTTCAACCCAAAGTGATTTGTCGCCAGAGGTTCCTGTCTAAAGCATCTTCTTCCCTCAAATCTCTAGCTTCCATACTTCTGTCCACTCCATCCATCCATCGTTCTCTAGGCCTGCCTCTTCCACTTCTTCCATTAGCTTTCCAATTAAGGACCTTCTTTGGCATTCTCTCTTCTTCCATTCTTATGAGGTGTCCATACCATTTCAAATGTTTTTCATCTATTTTTCCTAATATGTTTTTTTTTCAACTTTCATAATTTCCCTTATTATGCTGTTTCTGACATTATCCCTTCTTGCAATTCTTGAAATCACTTCTTGAAATTATTATTATTATTATTATTATTATTATTATTATTATTATTATTATTATTATTATTATTATTATTATTATTATTATCCAATAGCAGGATATCAAAGAACAGACAAAAAACACAACACAGAAATAAGACAACAACTAAAAGTAGAGGAATTAAACACAACAATAGTGAAATACAGAACAAACTGGAAAGAACACTTGGCAAAGATGACTGAGAATAGAATACCAGAAGCAGCATACAGCTATTCACCACGAGAAAGAAGAAGTCTGGGAATACCAAAGAAAAGATGGAAACAGCAGCAATTTGGAGCCGGAACAGGTTAGTAAATAAGCCTAAAACGTGACGAAGAAGAAGAAGACTATTATTATTGATATATCAAAAAAATCATAAATTTCACAAAAAAACAACGGGGATAATTAACAGTATAATAAAACCATCTCTAGGACAGAAGAACACAGGTTTACGGCTTTATAAGGTTCTCGCAAGACCAGTATTAAGATATGGTAGTGAAGCATGGACAATACGAAGGAGAGATGAATGCCAAAAAACAGCAAATGAGATGCGATTTATGCGCCGTACAGTGGGACCATAAAAGAAATGTCGAAATTATGGAAGAGTTGGATGTAGAACTCATTCTTCACCATATACAAAAGTAACAGAACAACTGGAAAGCCCATCTTAAACGAATACCATCTCATAGAATTCCAAAAGCCATGCTTCGTTACTGCCCCCAAGGCAAAAAATCGCTAGGACGTCCAAAAAAGGGCTGGATGGAAAACTCCTCTTTGAAACCGTAACAGGCCACACGGCTTAATACTTGCATGGATGATGATGATGATGATCATGATTATTATTATTATTATTATTTCTATTATTTCTATTATTGTTATTATTATTATCATTATTATTATTATCATTGTTATTATTATTATTATCATTATCATTTATTATTATTATTATTATTATTATTATTATTATTATTATTATTATTATTATTATTATTATTATTATTATTATTATTATTATTGTTATTAATAATATTCATTCATTCATAGTGTTCTGCTCAAGAGCAGGTCTTTCACTGCAAACTCAGCATTCTCCACTCTTTCCTTGACTCAGCTTTCCTTTTTGTATCTCCATACAAACCATTTATTTTAATATTGTCTATCATCTAATGTCTTTTTGTGCCTCTAACTTTATTTCCGTTGACCATTCCTTCTAGAGCATCCTTCAGCAGGCAGTTTCTTCTTAGCCAGTGGCCAATCCAATTTCTTTTTCTCTTCTTTATGAGTTCCAGCATTGTTTTTTTTCACCCACTCTGTCTAGCACATCTTCATTTCTTACTTTGTCTGTCCATTTTATACGTTCCATTCTTCTCCATATCCACATCTCAAAAGCTTCCAGTCGCTTTTCCTCATTCTGTCGTAATGTCCACGTCTCTGCACCATATAATGCTACACTCCACACAAAGCACTTCAGTAGCCTCTTTCTTATTTCTCTTGCCAAAGGTCCGCAGAAAATGCTTCTCTTCTTGTTGAAAGCTTCTTTTGCCATTGCTATCCTCTGCTTTACTTCTTGACCGCAGTTCATGTTACTATTGATAGTACAACCCAAGTATTAATAATATAATGGATGAAAAATTTAAAACGATATGCATTCATAAATATTTTGACATAGACTATGCGTAGGCCTATATCATATTAATTTTAATAAATAATTTACTTTAAATAAAAAAGTTAACGGTTAATTTATTTACAGTTGTTTACAAATAATGTTGTAATATATAAAAAGGATGTCTCACACAGGAATTGCGTAAACTAAGCGAATTCCTCACAAGTCGAATTTATCGTCTGATTTTGCTGGTTTACGGAACACATATTTCTTATATTAAATTGAATAAACTATTTCTGATGCTAGCTTATTTAAAAGCGTAGGACTGCAATGAAAACAAATCATGCATAACCGTAAGTTATAACCTATTTAAATTATATCCACTGATTCTTTTTTCCATTTGGTGTACTTTATTAAATATTAAACGAATTAAACCAATATATCTTATACGATAAATTACCAATTTAAGGGTTGATTAAACTATGTAGTATTCGTTGCGAAGATGCAAACATGGCGGCTGCTAGAGTGATTTTTTTTTAATTTACTGGTTTGAATTAAACACACACTTCTAACGATCGTACATCCGGATTTCGTTTTTTTTTTTTTTAGAGTACCTTCCACGTTTTATTATAATGACCTATAGGCTACTGAGTTTCAATATGAAACATAGAAAATTGCGACCGCTAGAGCGATTTTTAATTTTTTTCAGGCGAACTCCTACTCTCAATGGTCCAAATTTGATGGTTAACGATTTCGACTGACCCCCTTTTTTTTAAATTTATTGGTAGGCTATATGCCATGTTTGGTTTTGAAAAAAACTAACACATACATATACACACAGTCACACGTGTATATATATATATATTATGAATATAATTTCGGTATTGGCTATTTTCGGTCTCTACTGGAAAAGATCGGTGAAAATATTCAAAAAAATATTTGCATGAGAACAAGTTTATTCCTTCGGAATTCACTAAAAGTAAAGTGATCCCATTAAAGGATTTAAGGAGTCTATACGAATACTAGGATATAAAGCTCCCACTTCTCTAGAAAAGCGACACTAGATGTCAGCCGGGTTGTCAGCCTTGTATGACGGCCACCTTTACAGAAATGAGTATCAGGCGCTTGTTCTGGGGGTAAAGGAGGCCGTCACGCAGGGTTGCCATCAAGTGTCGTTTGTCTAGAAAAAGTAGGAGACTTAACCTGTTACTATCCCAAGGTCCCCTTATGGTCTGTAGTGGGATCACTTTTGACCTCTACCTTTACCCACATCTAATAATTATAAATGTATTTTGAGCCAAAGAGACGGTTTAAGTATTTGATATCCAAATTTTCACACAAGAATTGAGGTTGAATGTGTCGGTTATCAAATGTTTCACCAAGATGGCCTTTTAAAGAACAAATCAAATCTTCTGCTTCTCCTAGGTTAATAAGCTATGATTCCACTCTGATTTATATGAGATTTTATAGGATGGTAAAATATGCTGTAATCAAATTTGATAGTGACAAGAATTCCAAGAACTTCTCTAATGTTTCTGGGGAAGTTATGTTATACGCCACTTTGGAAAGAGAAGATTATAGATAGATAATGGAATTTATTGCCTTTTTTTTCAGAATAAAGAAAATACATATGCATTTACATTGCGCACAGGCCTGCTTGGCCGTACGTGCATTATTTTTCCATGAATAAAAAATAAAACTAATCATAATATAAACAAATACCTACAAATACACCTGTATCAAAAAACAGTAACAGGCTACATATAAGTAAAATCTATGTCTACACTACATCACAATAATACATATCTACATTCATCTATATTCCGTACATTAATATTTTAAAAAATGCTAGAAAACAAATTAGAAAAAAAAAACCACACACATACACCCACACACCCCCACACATATACACACCGCACGCTCATACCCCCCTCCCCCGTCCCTGCAGGCATCAAATACACTATCAGGCTATTCAACTTATCAGACCTACTTATTATATAACATAAAGAGAAGATTAGCCTATGCGTCATCATATGACTTCAGACGTCAATCGTCAATTTAGGTGTGTATATAAAATAAGATATTTGAAATATTTCTTTTTGTTACAATTTTAGCACGATAGTAGTGAATTTCCGCTTATAAAATCTTTATCTAAGATGTCATTTCTATATTCCCCGAAAATTGTGTAAGATTTTCAGGTCTATTATTGTCTTTTTGTTAATTATTGATTTTTCGCCCCATTAATAACATTTAACATTTTCCAATACTGTTATTTTAAACACAGTTCCAATAATGGATCACATTATAATATTAAAATGATATTGTGAAAACAAAAATTAATGTCTGAACCAGGAATCGAACCGTGGAATGGTGTAGTGGGCTGCACACTAGTACGGAGAACTAGAGGTCCACGGTTCGATTCCTGGTTCAGACATTAATGTTTATTTTCACAATATCATTATAATATTACCATTAATAACAGTAATAATTAGAGTTAGGAATTTTAGGTGCTGCACCTTGATTTTTTGTTACTACAATGCTCAAATTAGCTTGTCTTGCAAAGAAAATATTAAATAAATACCCCTAATTGTGTTTTAGTTGCACCTTTTTTGCACATTTTTTCAATGCTAGCACTTTTATGCAACTTTTTACAATGATTGCATTAAAAATGCAATATATATATATATATATATATATATATATATAACTTATATATATTTCTTCAAATACGATTTCATGGGTAGGTAATGATGTGCGGTATCAGTCCACATCACATTACTTCCACTTCATCATCCTGCTGATGATGGAAGTTAACTTCTGAAAGGCCTCCAACTAATATTTTAAATGCATAATTTTAACAAAGTTGAGGACGATGACACCTGACAACGGATATATTTTTATTTTAATGTTTATCTTAAAACGCTGAGTTGTTAAAAAATATATACTTTAACAATTTTCTGGTCAGTAACATAATGTTCTGGGACATTTCTTATGCAGACTTTTTAATACACGAGAACATGAGTGAATTTTGTGTCGTTGGTTATTTGATGTAATTGATTTTGGCACTCTTTAGCGATTATTTACATGGGGAATTTGCACCTTTTATTTTAAAAAATTGCACCTTTTTTTGCACCTTTTCCTGCTAAATTAGAGCACCTCTTTGCCCCTTTTTCACCAAAATTTTGCACTTAAAATTCCTAGCTCTAGTAATAATATAGGGATAATAATGTTTTATTTATTCTGGCAGAGTTGAGGCCATAAGGCCGTCTCTTCCACTCAGCCAGCATAAATTACAAATATATACTTAACAGTATACATTATATATACACTATACTAATTGTAAAGAGTTAAATAGTACATTACAATGCGAGGTTGGGAAGTGGTTTTAGTAGAAGCGAGGAAATTATTAAAAACCGAGCGATAGCGAGGTTTTTAATTTCCGAGATTCTGTAAAACACTTCACAAACGTGCGTTGAACATTATTTTATTAGCGATGGTGTTTTTAAAATAACAAATAGTCCCAATAGTAAAATAATAACATCTTTGTTGGAAATATTTGCGTTCATTATAAACAACTGACTAACGTTAACAGTCTGACCAATGTTTATATGGCAAATGCCGAAAATAATTAAGTTGAGACTACAGCAGGCCGTGACACCAATCAGGGTTAAAATGGAGGCAAGTATGAATTTATTGTTTTATATTGTTTCAAATAAAGTTCAGTTATTTTAAAATGCAGTAATTTGTTTCGTATAATGTATAGCCTACTAACACTACATTTTGGATATATTTTTTAATGTAGGCCTACATTGTACGAACCATACATAAAGGCAGATGTTTTACTTCCCGCACTAGGAAAGTAATTTGTAATATTACATCATCATCATCACTCCAGGGATTAGGCAATTGCCCGTTCCGACTTCATAATGCATCAGCCCAACGTCTTCTAGTTCTTCCAACATCACGTCTTCCTCTTGCTTGATAATTTCTTGCTAACAATGGATATCTCTCCTTACTCATTCCATCCATGTGATCAATCTATTTCTGTCTGTAATTCGTGACCTTATCCAATAAAGGCTGTACTTTCAATTCTTCTCTTATATCCTCATTTCTTATTCTATCAAGTCTTGTACATCCTTTAACTTGTCTTAGGAACCTCATCTCCGCCGTCTGTATTCTATCCTTCTGTTTTTTCACTGGAGCCCAAGTTTCACATCCATACAATATTGTGGGAACCGCCGTAACGTTACACATTTTTATCTTGGTTTCTTTTCTAATTTTATTTTTGAATTTTCTCTGTATTGTTCCACACACCGTCTGAAATTTATTTATTTTGGAGTCAATATCTCTTTCCACATTGTAGCCAACATCACAGCCCAAATATTTGAAACTAGACACCTGTTCTATACTTTGATTTTCTAAAATAATTTTCAATCTTACTGGATCTCTTCCTCTAAAAGCCATGGTCTTCGTTTTCCTTACAGAAATCTTTAGATCGTATAATTTACATATTTCATTTAATGCATGCATTGATTTCTGTATTATGATTACATCGTCAGCAAATATAAGATTATTTATGCACACTTTATTATCCATTCTTATTCCTGGATTCACTAAAACTTTCCATTTATTTAAAATATCGTCTATATATATATATATATATATATATATATATATATATATATATATTAAACAAAGTGGGTGATAAACTACATCCTTGTCGTAATCCAGTATTTGTTTTGATTGTATCTGTTCTTTTGAATCCGGTATCTATAAATATACTTGTGTCTTCATATAATTTCTTTATTGTTTCAACAAGGCACAATATGGTTAATTATTTATAGGTTGCAAACCCCGAAATTTAGGAAATTAAACTTTCAATCAAGGTTGCCATTGCCGTAAGTACGACAGAACGTACTATCGTGCAAAAAATATATTAAATGTTGCAATGTAAATTTATTGTGCAAACAACATTATATACGATGATAATAATAACCCCTGTAAATAACTTACATGACCAGATTCTAACTCTAGGGCACTTATCTGACAAAATAGTTAATAATATACAGTAATTAAAAATTATTTTTAATGCTTGGTCCTTTCGTACTAAAGTATCATCAAATTTAATAGATAGAAACCAACCTGGCTCACGCCGGTTTAAAAATAATATTACTAATGATTTTATATATATATATATATATATATATATATATATATATATATATATATATTTGCAAATGCCCCAAGTTGTCTTTCGACATTCCTGGTGTTCTCTCCTGGTATGGCGTACTTGTAACCTACTTCTGAGGTTGGGTAGCCTGGAAGGCGGGGTTACGTTGCCCCGATGATATGATGGGTGATGATGATGATAGTGGTGGGCCAGGAGAGTCCCTAATCCTAAGCTTAATCTAAGATGAATGTGAATGATACTGATTGCGATGACCATATGATTTTGGGGACCGTTTAGTCCTTAAAGTTTTCCTGACATTTGTCTTGCAGGTGAGGAAAAACCCCGATAAAAACCTCACCCAGAAAAACTGTCCCGACCGAGGATCGAACCCGGGCCCGCAGCGTGACAAGGCAGCATGCTACCTCCAGACCACAGCGGTGGACCTAATGATAATATATATATATTTCCGGTTTTAACAATGTTGATGCATTTTTCCGGCACCAATGATTTCTCTTCAATTTCGCTTTATAATTTTCCTCCATTCGTCTCTATTATAAGACATTTCTTCCTCTATTTCCCAGTCCTTCAGAGTTTAATGATAATAAAAATGATGATCCATCCATCCATAGTAATTCTGCCTGAAGGCAGGTCCTTTACTGCAATCATATCATTTTCATGCTATGCTTGCAGCTTTCTTAGGAAATTGTAGGTGTGGTAGCTTCCCGTTGCTTTCCACACCGGTGAAGGATGATGATGATAATGATATGGATAACGATGATGACCATATGATTTCGGGGACCGTTTGGGCCTTAAAGTTTTCCTGATATTTGACTGACAGGTGAGGAAAAACCCCGATAAAAAACTCACTCAGAAAAACTGTCCCGACGGGGATCGAACCCGGGCCCGCTACGTGACGAGGCAGCACGCTACCTCGAGACCACAGTGGTGGACAATGATGATGATAATAATAATAAAAATAATAATAATGATGATAATGATAATAATAACAATGATAATAATAATAATAATAATAATAACAATAATAATAATAATACGATAAATTATACGAGAAACGTCATTAATCATTTAATAAGATGAAAATGATGTCACGTTATAAAACTCTGAAATTTTAGGATAATTTATACTCAGCTATTACTTTTTTCTCAATATCCACGAAATCAAATAAATGATTAGAACTAAAAAATGCACTATTTTACATTAATTCAGTTCTTGATTTCTTCAATGATTGAGGGATTATAAGCAATTTAACAGTAGTCGAACTAGCTGCAGGGATACGAGGAAAATTTCTCTCTTAATGTTGAAAGTATATTAGTCCTTAAGGGTGAGAAACATGTAGTTATTAATGGGCAATAGTCCCGCCACTGGCCCATTGTAAACATTTGGCGGGCAGTAAGTCGTAAAGCTATCTATCGCCCCACCTCTAGCGACCAACAAGAGTAATAGCGGAGATGACAGGGGCCCTATGTGGGACTCATTACAATAATTCATCACTAGGATACTTTTTCCTTACGCAAACAACGGCATATCTATGCAGATAAACGTTACGGGACAAAAACTACACAAGAGCCAATAAAACGTTACTTCTTATATTTTTAAAAGATAGTCACGTTTTAACCCAAGTAAAATCAGTCATATATACCTAATCATAATTTTCGACTAGAATATATGACAATAAAACTAAAACAAGAATACGATATGAAAAGTGGGGAATTTATATAAATATAGAGAAAACTAAATATCTGTCTATAGGAAAAGAAATGGAAAATATACATTTCAACAATGGAGAAGAACTAAAACCTAGTATTGAATACACTTACTTAGGAACAAAATTAGACCATTCAGGTGATTACACAGTGTAAATTAAATCGCACAAACAAAACAAGCAATAAATGCTTTAAACTCTGTTTGGTGGAACAAAAATATTACAAAAAAATAGAAAATGACAGATATATCAAACCATAATTCAGAGCATTTTAACATATGGTGCTGAAGTCTGTAAAATTCCTACCAGGGAAATGAAAATTAATTTAAGTACAGAAATGGATGTTTTAAGATCAGCTGAAAAATGTAGAATGGGTTGAAATCGAAATAAAGGAATAAGGGAAATTATGGGTGTACAAGAGGAACCGGACATCATAGACATTATAGAAAAGAAAAGATTACAGTGGTATGGTCATGTTAAAAGGATGCCAGAGCAAAGATTGTCTAAACTTATTATGGAATTAATCTCAATGGAAAGGAGGAAGAAAGGAAGACCAAAGTAAACCTGGATAGAAGGTGTGCAATCGGATACGATTATCATAGGATTTAGAGGAAGATCAATGGATGGACAGAGAGGAATGACGTTTGGTTTCCGGAAGACGGCGATAGATGTCATGATACCGGATGATGATTATGATGATGATATGATGATGATAAAAATATAAATGAATTTAGGTTTTAAAAAATTAAATTCCTTGTTTTCATTTAAATAAATTTTCGAGTACACTATCCCATTTCTAATATATATATATATATATATATATAGTGTATAATCCAAACTTTAAAAAATGAGAAAGAATTCAGCCCTTTTAAACTATATAAATTAATTAATGAAGCTTATTATCGTTATCCATCCATTCATAGTAATTCTGCCCGAAGGCAGGTCCTTCACTACAATCATAGCATTTTATGCTATGCTTGCAGCTTAACTAGGGAATTGTAGGTGAGGTAGCTTCCCGTTGCTTTCCACACTGGTGAAGGATGATGGTGATGATGATGAAGATGATAATGATAAGGATGATGATGATGATGACCATATGATTTCGGGGACCGTTTGGGCATTATCGTTATAGTAGGTCGAATAAAAGAGTAAATTATAGGTTCCTTTATTATTTACGTAATTTTTAATCTTAAAATGGACATGTTAAATTAATAACTATATATTTTGCTGCAAATTTCTTATTTGTAATCAAATAATTATAAATTAAAATTTTACAAAAAATTCTAGAACTTTTTTTTATAATTGTAAGAACACCTTATATTGGTAATGTAACCACAATAGATTATGAAAATAGTTATTAAAAATTAAGGTTGTCACTTTTTCTCTGAACTGTTTAAAGAAACATTTTAAAACAGCTATTAGGCATATTAATAAAATGAATTAACAACTAAACGGATATCCTATAATGAACAACTTTCCTATGTTTTTATCCCTGTCCTTGACATAAAAGATAAAATGTAAACAATTATTATGTATTTTTCTCAATATACATATTACGCTTAAACCCTAAAAAATGTAGCGATTTTTAAGGAATCGACGAAAAGAAAACCTATTTGCATTTCAACTTTATTTAGTAAATATATTTTAATAAAAAATATTATGAGTTACTTATATAATTAATTAAATGAAACAAAAGTCATCTATCTTCGGGTTTTTACAGCTGCTGCAGTCTTCCCGTGCCAAACGTCCAAAGCTACGATCTTGGGCATCTTCAATACTTAGCCCTCTTGCTTGCATTACCATCTTCATGTTTTCCTTCCATGTTAACTTTGGTCTCCCTCTTTTCTTCTTTCTGGTCGGTTGTCATTGATATAGTTGCTTCGGCCATCGCTCATCTCCCATTCTTAATACATGACCTAACCACTTTAATTCCTTCTCCTCAATTCTTTCAATTATGCTTTGTTCTGCTTCCATTATGTTTCTAATTTCCTTATTCGTGACATGTTCTAATTTTGACTTTCTGGCACTTCTGCGTAAATAATCAATTTCTAGAGCTATTAGTCTATTCTTGTAGTACTTAGATGCAAGTCATACAGTTGTAAAATAGGGCTCCAAATCTTGGAGATTTAATCATCACTATCATCATCATTATGAATCAAATCCGTTTTAGGCCAAGTGACCTGTGACGGTAAACCCAATGAATATGGTCTTGATATTTCCACCGATGTTTTGGTCTTCCTTGGTTCCTATGTCCAGTTGGAGTATATTTGAACGCAATTTTGGAAGTATATTTCTTTCCATTATTCTCATATAATTTAATAAATAAATAAAACAAAAATCAACTAACATCGGAGATTATTTAAGAAATTAATTACCGTACATTTAACATTTTCTAATACAGTTACTTTAACACAGTTCCAATAATGGATCATATTATAATATTACAATGATATTGTGAAAAGAAAAATTAATGTCTGAACGAGGAATCGAACCGTGAACCTCTAGTTCTACATACTAGTGTGCAGCCCACTACACCATTCTAGACTTGGCACAAACATTAACAATTCTTTCCACATATACAAATCTATAATGCTCGTTTCGTCCGCTGCCAGGTAGGTGTCACTACCACCGCCAACGGCCGGCTTCGTTTAGAAGTATCTACATTTGAGAATTTTACACAACCACTTTTATAAGCAATAAACGATGTTATTAAACATTTTCCATTATTTTAATACAGTTCCAATAATGGATCATATTATAATGATATTGTGAAAAAAAATTAATGCTGAATCAGGAATCGAACCGTGGACCTCCAGTTCTAATGTTGTGAACAGAAAAATTAATGTCTGAACCAGGAATCGAACCATGGACTTCTAGTTCTATGACATCATTGTTAAAGTTTGTGCCAAGTCTAGAATGCTGTAGGGGGCTGCACACTAGTACGTAGAACTAGAGGTCCACGGTTCGATTCCTGGTTCAGACATTAATTTTTCTTTTCACAATACCATTATAATGTTATAATTACCGTACAGTATTAAGAATTGCCATTCATGGAAGCCAGTTGAAAGTATTATCTTTCTTGTGTGTTGTATGTAACAAAATTACATACATTTTGAGATAAAACCATACTGATAAATTTTCAGAAGGGTACAAAAGTAAACAAAACATATTTTACTGTAGAAATATCAAACTGAAATATTTATATTTAATATGGTATATAGGTCCCTTTTCCAGAGAGATGTAATTTATCTATGCATATAAGTTTGCCGACTCGTTAAAAAATAAGGATCTATACCAATTTTATATTCAAAACCATTGGTGTAATAATTTACGGGATCGGTTGTTGGGTGGCTTTGGAATTTGAGAGATGTGTAAGGACTCGCCCAATGCTACGAGTAGCAACGTCCAATAACTTTCTGTCGTCTGTGTAACTATTAAAACTGAATGGGTGATTTGTATTAGATGCAAGGTACATTATTTACATTTCATGCATATAGTGCCTATATACAACAAAATGAAAATAATTTATTACTCTCTAACTCAGTTTTTCCTATTTATTCATTCTTACTTTACTAATCAATCTTTCAACTTATGTTTTAATATTCTAATTCGAAATAATTATCTAAATCGTCATTATTTACTAGGAAAAATAAGAACTAGACCATGTTTTAATACGACCAATTAAGAAAACCAATAAAAAAATCCTACCAGTTATATTATATGGCTGTGAAACATGGACTCTTACTTTAAGGTAGGAAAGATTACGAGTATTTGAGAAAAAGTTCTTAGGAATATTTTTGGACCAAAGAGAGATGAGCAGACAGGTGAATAGACAAGACCACATAACCGTGAACTATATGGTCTTTATAGGAAGCCAGATATAATAAGAACAGTTAAGTCTCGTAGACTACGATGGCACGAGTGGGGAATGAAACACGTGCATAGAAGCCTCTTGTAGGAAAACCGGAGGAAAAACGCACAGTTGGTAGACCAAGAATGAGGTGGGAGAATAACATTAACTATGATTTGAGGGAAGTAGATTATACAGGGAATGATTGGAAAACATTAGCTGAGGATAGGTATGTATGGAGAGCTTATGTCCACGCGGCCATGAACCTACGGGTTCGATAGTGCCAATGAGTTAGTTAGTTAGTTAATAAAAAATAACACAAAAATGTCGGCCGTGGTTGACTAGTGGTCACGCTCCTTGCATCTAGTTCCGAGGGGCGCAGATTCAAACTCGGCCGGAGTTGGACTTTTTTAGGACGGAAAAAATCCCAGGGGAAGTCCTCCGGTAGGGACTTCAGGCCGTGGGTATCGAGTCTGAAGATTTTCAGGCTCGTAAAAGATCCTTAAGCATGAATAAAGAGGTCTCTAAGAAACATTTACCGTCCTCAACGTCCTAGTAATACCTTAGTTGCCTGTTACATGTCTCATTGGGTCGGTGTTTTGACCGAATGTCATTCATGACATCTATGGGCAAATAAGGTAACTAAAAATTAACTTAATCTAGTGGCTCCTTACAAGGGAGGGGCTATGGCTCAGCGATGGGCTACGTCATTATAGATAGATATATGATTTATAATTCAATATTTTTATCTTAAAATTGCCTAGGAGTAACAAGGAAAATGTCAACATTTCCATGCCAAACCCTACATTTAAATGTATTCGAGAGAAGCGTTGTGGTATATAAATAATATGTTGGAAAAAATCTAACCAACTAACTCACTGGCACTATCGAACCTGTAGGTTCCTGGCCGTGCGGACATAAGCTCTCCACATCCCTATCCTGAGCCAATTTTTTCCAATCATTTCCTGTATAATCTACTTCCCTCAAATCATAGTTAATGTTATTCACTCACCTCATTCTTGGTTCTGGGCGTTTTCCCCCTGGTTTCCTACAAGAAGCTTCCATGCACGTATTTCATTCCCCATTCGTGCCACATGGCCTGCCCATCGCAGTCTACGAGATTTAATTGTTCTCATTATATCTGGCTTATTATAAAGACCATGTAGTTCATTGTTATGCAGTCTTCTCCGTTCACCTCTCTGTTCATCTCTATTTGGTCCAAAAATGTTCCTAAAAACTTTATTCTCAAATACTCGTAATCTCCTTTCCTCCCTTAAAGTAAGAGTCCATGGAAAAATTATCTACCTTTTAATTGAAAAACATTAAAGTCCAGCGCCAAATATCTCATTTAAATTATAGAGAAGTAATATGATACAACTCCTGTATTGACAGACTTGATAACCCTCAATTTACCCGCCGTTCGCGCACGTCCCGCCTGACTTCACTCCGCTCTTAACTCATGCAGGAATGTACATCTGCTCCGTACAGGGGGTTGCCATTACTAGATTCTGGCTTCGATTTCTGTGCCTTGTAATTAAAAACGGCAGACTTTTTTTTTAACGGTCTTAGTGCAACACAATTTTTCGAGAAATTTCAAGGTAGGTTTCGGCATGCAATAGTTAACTGTTTCCTTGTAACAGCTATTTTTAACATTATAGTCTCAAGAGTAAGCATGAAAATTAGGCCACTAATAGATTACTTTTAAATACTTTACTACATGTTACGCGAAATATTTTTCTAAGTTCCAATCATATATTATGCACATGCGCCAGCATACAGCGGTTTACACTATGTAATCACGGGATGCAGCCAACATATACACGAAATTTGAACTCGAGTTGCAAGCGAACCTAAAATCTAACCTAACGCAATTTAACTACTCTAACCTGTGAAATATCAACCTAAAAGCTAACCTAACGCAATTTAACTACTCTAACCTGTGAAATATCAACCTAAAAGCTAACCTAACGCAATTTAACTACTCTAACCTGTGAAATATCAACCTAAAAGCTAATCTAACGCAATTTAACTACTCTAACCTGTGAAATATCAACCTAAAAGCTAACCTAACGCAATTTAACTACTCTAACCTGTGAAATATCAACCTTAAAGCTAACCTAAAGCAATTTAACTACTCTAACCTGTAAAATATCAACCTAAAAGCTAACCTAACGCAATTTAACTACTCTAACCTGTGAAATATCAACCTTAAAGCTAACCTAAAGCAATTTAACTACTCTAACCTGTAAAATATCAACCAAAAAGCTAACCTAACGCAATTTAACTACTCTAACCTGTAAAATATCAACCTAAAAGTTAATCTAACGCAATTTAAGTACTCTAACCTATGAAAGAATGAACGCTGATTTATTTAGTGTAAGTTAATTAATAATACAGACTTTAAGTTAGCTGCACTAGAACATAGAATATTCGTTAAAATCAATGTGGCTGCTACATATTTATGAAGTTCAATATCGTCAAAAACATATTCAAATAATCGTTAGAAAACATGTAAAAATCATTGCAAATAGTGGAAAATAATTTTAAAATTAAACCGTAAGAATAAAATTTGACAGAATTTTAAGAAGGAATTAAAAAGTCGCGTCACAGGTTGTAAAGTGATTCCACTACAGGCCATAGGAGGCCCTTGGAGTAGTAGGAGGTTAAGGCTCCCACTTTTTTTGGACAATCGGCACTTGATGTCAGCCGGGTTGTCAGTCCTGCGTGATGGCCGCCTTTACCCCCAGAACAAGCATCTGGTACTCATTTCCGTTAGAGGCTGATTCGACCCAGAGCCATAGTGCCGACAGAAGGTTTCCGTCAGTTTAAAAATCCTGACCCCCACCGGGACTCGAACCCTCGACCTTCCGGCTTGTAACGCAGTGCCTTAACCACTACGCTACGGCATGTAAAGTTTAACCAATATTTTAATTAGATCTGGAGTTTTTTTTAAAGATCTTGCTATAAAACAGCATATTTTGTTCCATACCAGATATAATTTAACCTACCGTGGATAGGCGCACAGTAGTATAATATACCTACAACTTTTTTGTAGCTGAAATATTAAAAGTGCTCCTGTCTGATATAGGCCTATAAGGGATCTTTAAATAGACAGGTTAATAGCGACTCGTTGAATTAAAATCTAAATCTACATCTTAAAAATATAATTTACGTTCGAACTTCCTTATGAAGGCAAGCAATTAGCATTCCTCTAAGAAATAACGAGTGTAGACTTTCCCTATTTGTTTTGCATTTTGCTCCAATTTGTTCCCCCTATTATTTTCAAGAGTTCATTCAGTTAAGTGACGTAAACAATACTTCCTTCTTGGTATTCGATTTCAATCGATGTTAACTCGTTTTCTTATAAGACGCCTTGATTTTCTTCGAGAAATTTGCAATTAAAATGTGTAATTTTATGCAATTCAGAAAGTATTTTTTCTCGCTTCATCACAATCAAAGGTTCTCCTATTTAATTAAGGTGATAAAAAAACTATCACAGTTTTATATTATTTTCATATATAGGCCTACTTATTTTAGTAAACAATCGAAATATTGAAAGAAGTGAGAAATGAAAATCTAACGAGAACACATCTAACCATCTCGACCCTCTATATAATATATTCATTGAAAACAATTAGGCTAGTACTTGATCAGTTGCTGAAGATGGAACAAGAGGTTCTGAAAGGCCTACACTATTTTAATAGAATTTTAATTTGTTGAGTACGTCTAACATGTCAGTTACTTTTAACGTTTTATACACATGATTTGCTCTTTAAAAAAGAATCATACAGTAAAACTTGTTTAATTCGGAAAGTGAATAATGCGGAAATCTGTCCAATGTGAACAAATGTATTGGTCCCGGCGAAATGATAGTAATTTTACGTATGTTTATTTTGCATAAAACGGAATCTGTCCAACGCGGAAACGGAAGGATATTTCTATACAATTCCTAAAAAAATTAAAAAGCGGAAAGACAGAGAGATAAATTAGTTTCTGCTTCACTGAATTCCCGTGTTATGCCAAAAAAATAAGGAATGATTCCTGCCACCGGGTGAAATTTTATTTCGGCCTCTCTGCACACCCGTAATGAGAAATACAGACACCTGTCTTACAAATAACCATTGTATTGTAAAATCTTAAATTAGTTTAAGTTCTGAGACCGAACTTTCACAGATAGCGTTCTGAATTTACGGAATAAAGATGGCTAAAACGTATGTATCATTGTCTTTAAACAAAAAGTGAAAGTGATTGAAGATAAATCTTCAAATTTCCGGACCGATGCTCCAAAGTCAAGCTATAGCTCTTGCTAAATCCCTAGGGAATAACGATATCAAAGCATCTTCAGGTTGGCTGTACAGTTTTAAAAGACGACACAATGTAGTGTGGAATGAAATTTGCGGAGAATCAAAGGATGTGGACGAAAGTGTAGTTAGTGAGCGGAAACTGAAACTGCATACTTTAATTTCAGGATACGCGCCTAAGAGACATTTTTAACGCTGACGAAACGGGACTGTTTTTCCGATTATTGTTTGATCATCAAGAGGGATGCTCCACAGGCGAAATATAGCAGAAAATCGCCATTTCTTACTTTCTAGGTGAGTCCGAATGTTCGAATATTGTGTAGTTACGAATGTAGAAAATATTAAAGTGTTTGAAATTATAAATTCCTGTCTCTCGGAAACCTTGCGTCATGGAGAAAAACCGATATCATATTTGAATTCAGGAGAAAAAAATACTATCAGAATCGCATATTTTTCTTTCTGAGACAAAAAAAAAAGTTCCTTTTTTTGTTGCTCAATGTTATTGAAATTCAAAGTTTCCCGAAGTTATGCTTCATCTTCAGGAACCTTCTTGATACTGAAATTATTTATATAAAATAAATTTATAAAATGTATAAAATATATCAATAATTTCAGTATCAAGAAAGTTCCTGAAGATAAAGCATGACTTCGAAAAGCTTTGAATTTTAATGATGTAACGAAGATTGTAACAGAAATTATTATAATTGAGGACGACTGTGTTATATAAGGTAAAAAAATTAAATTTAATATATCTTAACAGAAAATAACAAATAATGATTAATTACTGGTATATAATTTATTATAGTAAACAAAACTTGCAAAGTTAGACAAAACGACGATCTAATACATTTTTATTTCATTTTTTCAGAAAAACAAATCCTTTGTCCCTATTTAAAACAACAGAGTTTCCTACTTTAGAAAGAGTGAAACTGGGAGGCCAAGCTGCATTATCTAGAATCGGAACAAATACCGCGATACGTGAGGTAAAGCCTGTGTCCCAGGTATTTACTAATCACTCCAACTTCTCCCTAAAGCATCTCAATATAAACGTCCCACATATAGATAGTAGCACAAGAATTTCGGTAAGAAAACAGCTGCCGAACGAGAATATGTCAGCCATCTGTTGTGCCGGTTTGCTTATCAGCTACCGCCATTCGAATTAATTCCGAAACTATGGGAAAAAAATGTACCTGGAGGAGAGAGAAAATAGTCTTTGTAGAGAAATAATTGGATCATCTATAAAGTTGAACAATATATGTGGGTGTTATACATATAGGCCTATACTGGTAACTAATGTTCCTAATTGCATCTGGTGTCATGCGTACTATTTCAAAATGTCAAAACTTAGTCCAAATTAGGTCCCCATCCCACTGGCTACTTAAATGCGCCACTGTTTAGTAATACAATTTCAATTCCTAATTTGTTTATGATTAAATGACATCATATGTGTATTTAATCGTTGGTTTCTGGTTACAATAGTATTAAATTTAATATTATGATTATATTTTTCCTTTTATTTTTGAAGATATAAATCCATAAACTTGGTTTTTGTCAATTCCAATTGGGATATAAGTCGATATGATTTTTAATTCAATTTACTCTTATAATACCACAATTCACTTTTTATAACTGTTAATTTATTGAACTTAGGAAATTCAAAATTAGATGCTACGTTTCAAACTTAGATATATATCAACTTAGAGGTCCGGGTTCAAATCCCGTCCAGTCATTTATTTTATATATATATATATATATATATATATATATATATGTTGAAATTTCCACAGTTTCTTATACCTAGCTATATATATAAGAAACTGTGAAAATTTCAACATATTTGTGGAACACTCAGACGAACACTGAGGAATAAAGTAAGAAAGGATACGCAGCTAAGATGGCACTACCAGTGGCGATGTATGGAATTGAGGCCTGACTCCTGAAGGAAAAAGAAAAGCAGTAAAATTCAGGCAGTAGAAATGAGGGCTGTGACAGGTTGTACAAGAGAAGAACATATTATAAATGACTATTTAACTCATGCCCCAAATGGGAGTCAATGACCAATCACGTTTCAATGATTTCTGTATTACAACCAATCAGAGACGTGTTTCACGAAATAATTATCAACGTTAGGATTATCATATATTAAGCAAAGCTCCTCCTTTTTAATATTCTGAACAGGTCTGACCGTTATTTTGCAGTGACTGAGCCTATAACAAATACGGCTACCAGATTGTATATAATAGTGCTTACATGTCAACATTTGTAGCAATTGATTATACCACCAAAAAAAGAAACCACTGTTTGCACTTTCTTAAATGTATACGACATCAAAAATGAATTAATATACAGATTGATGTGTTTCATTTTTTCTCCACTAGAGAGCATTCTTACAATATTGCGTTCCTTTGGCAATAAATAGTATGATCTGGTTGCAGTGATAAACAAAAGAAGCAGTAGAAGCGTAGGCTACCTATCGTTTCTCATTAGTTTTCAAACATCACCGTTTACTTTAAATATAAAATATTTTTAAATAACTGTAGTTAAATAATGATTTGTGAGTAAACAGCTTTATTTTATTCGTTAAATAGTCCTAACAAATGCCACTCTTGATTTCCAAATTCTCTAGATAAATTCACTCCTCACTTCGTGAGTCGTGAATTTATCGATAATTTGGAAATCACTCGTGGCATTACTTATGATAATATTAGAGAGGAACTAAAAGTACAACCACTTCTTCAACAAATAGAAGAATACTGGAACAATTAGATAGACCATCTACAAAGAATGACAGAGGATAGGATACTAAAGATGTACTGATGTATAATCCTGGAGGACGAAGATCAGTAGGAAGACCAAGAAAGCGCTGGGCTGAACAGATGTGATATCGGAACAGGCAAAAACCTAATCCGTGAAAGATGATGATGATGATGATGATGATTCAAACTTATCATGAATTATTAAGACATCTGAAAACTTATACTATATGATCAAAAGTATAGATACAACTTTGACTATTGCTAATAGGGGCAGACAAAATTAATTTTATCGGTTTGAGTGTTGGCACCATGTTGCAAGTTATATTGTTTAGTATTACAAATGTAATAATAGTGTCGCGCCCAACGATCACGTCGGATTCAAATAGTGATTCCTTCAGTTGACTCTACACACAAAAGGTGAGTTTAATGCAACACTCGCATTATTTATTATTTATTACTTATTATCATACTTCCTATTTTAATTTTATAACTTCACAGATATTTAAACAAAATAGATAGATCATCGGTTGATTAATGTCTTTGACATCGTCCGATTCCTAATAGCCAGTTTTGTCGGTCCATCCAATCTCCTGGTTGTAGATGTTTCTCCTTCATGGACTCCAGGAGGTTTTAGGTCTTCCTCTGCCTTGTCTTCCCTCAGGTTTCCATTCCAAAACACATTTTGGTAGCCGATCCTCCCCCATTCGTTGGACATGTCCATACCATCTTAATTGCTGAGTTTTAATATAATCTAAAATAGTGTCTTTAATCTTCATTTTCTCCCTTATAACTGAGTTTCTAATTTTTTCTCTTCTTGAAATGCTTGTTGCTCTTCACATAAAATCCATTTCCATTGCCAAAAGATATTTATTTGTTTTTGTTGTTAATGGCCATAGTTCTGCTCCATAAGTAATGATGCTTTTAACAATTGTATTATATATATATATTCATTTTATTTTTATTACTTATATTTTTATCCCACAATATTCCATTGAGGCAAGCAATTGCAAATTTTCCTTTATTATTTCTATTTCTTATTTCCTCTTCATAACCTCCATTTTTATTTATTTTAATTCCTAAATATGTGAACTCACTACAAGATTTGATTAATTCTCCAGTCTCCAAAATTAAATTTTTTTCTGGTTCACCAATTGATAAATATTTTGTTTTTTTCATGTTCAAATTTAATCCCCATTTTTCATATTCTTCTATTAATTTTCTAGTCATATATTCTAAATCTTCATAATCTTGTGCAATTAACAATTGATCATCTGCAAAATGTAAGTTGTATGAAGTTTTATTGTTTGAAATAGGAATTCCCATGCTTGAACATTTTCTTTGAACATTTTGTTTGTATTTAAATAAAATTTTGAAATTAATTTTATTTATTTTACAACAATTCACAGATTCGTTACATATATGCCCTTAATTTTCTGCTAATAAAGTCTCTTGCTTCACAATTTATTCAATCGTCCTGTTCTTCATACTCGCTGACGGTTTCACTTAGAACATCTTCATGCTTCTGCTATAGAGACCGCTTCACTGGTTCACAATCCAGATATAACTAAATTGGCCGATCCGACTCTCGGACTTCCTCATATACGCGAAGGTAGGAATAATCTGAAATCTTTGTCTCGACACTTCTCAGATCGAAAACTCGAGAACTGAATTTTACAGAATGGAGGTATAGACGCATGTGGAAATTTCTCCGCGGGCCATTGATTCGAGAGTCGTCAGATCACGAACTATTCTTTACCGTACAAGGCGAGATCCGACTCTCGCCCTCGTACGCGAAATTCAAAAGCCAGCCCAATAATGCATCGCAAAGTAAACATAGCTAGACAGTAATATGTAATGAGTATACCGATTCCTAGAAAGAGTTTGATAGCACAATAACAATACATATAAAATGTTAACCTAATATATTTTCATATTACTCTGTATAAAATTGAATGCATATTAATTAACCCTGGTCGAGGGTTCGAGTTCCGGTGAGGTCAGGATTTTTAAACTGACCCAAACCTTCTGGTGACACCATGAACATGGGGTCGATTCAACCTCTAACGGATATGAGTACCAGACGCTTGTTCTGGGGATAAAGGTGGCCGTCACGCAGAGCTGACAACCTGGCTGACATCAAGTACCAATTGTCTAGAACAAGTAGAACCTTAACCTCCTACTATCCCAAAGGGTCTCCTTTGTCCTGCAGTGGGATCACTTTTAACTTATCTATATTATTTAACTCTACTTTGTATTATCTGCAGGATACATCATAACATTTAAGCTGAAACCTAGGCACAATATATTCCCAATTCATCCATGCAGTTCGCATTGTTTAAAACACGAAAAACATTCATCTATGTGTTGAACACGTTCTACTTCCATAAATATTTTGAGTACTTGCATCTCATATTTTACCTTATGGAAACAGTATTGAAAAAAAAGTATCAGAACAATAGCGTTCCAATTTCCCATTAAGGAATCGCTGGTCTCGCAGCGAAGGACATCATCTAACCAGTTACAGAGGAGTCTGGCCAGAGGCTACAGCGAACGACATCGATACTGAGCACAAAGATTATAAATCATTCATGAATCCAATTCCCTGCGAGCTATCCATCTCGTCTTGCCCACGATCATCTCCTTCCACACGAATTCGCCAATACCATATCTACCTTATATCTGCCCTCAGAACTCATTTCAGGTTCAAATCCTGTAGGGACTCGAAAAATCTTACTGAGATTTTTCATAGTTTTACTCAGACGTCAAGGTAAATGCCGGGAATTTAAAATGAGTTACAAATGTTTTTGTTTTGTTTTTGCAAATGCCCCAGGTTGTCTTTCGACATTCCTGGTGTTCTCTCCTGGCATGGAGTACTTGTAACCCACTTCTGAGGTTGGAGCGCCTGGAAGGCGGGGTTACGTTGCTCCGATGATATGATGGATGATGATGATGATGATAGTGGTGCGCCAGGAGAGTCCCTAATCCTAAGCTTAATCTAAGATGAATATGAATGATGATGATTGCGATGGTCATATGATTTCGGGGACCGTTTGGGCCTTAAAGTTTTCCTGACATTTGTCTTACAGGTGAGGAAAAACCCCGATAAAAACCTCATCCAGAATAACTGTCCTGACCGCGGATCGAACCCGGACCCGCTGCGTGACAAGGCAGCACGCTACCTGGAGACCACAGCGGTGGACTGAGTTGCAAATGTTACTGCCTTTGCTTAAACGTTTGGTAAAGTATAGACAAGTAATAAATAACAAACTCACTGGCACTATCGAACCCGTAGGTTCATGGCCGCGCAGACAAAAGCTCTCCATGCATCCCTATCCTGAGCTAATGTTTTTCAATAATCCCTATATAATCCACTTCCCTCAAAGCATGGTTCATGTTATTATCCCACCACATTCTTTGTCTACCAACTGGGCGTTTTCCCTCTGGTTTTCCTACAGGAAGCTTCCATCCACCTATTTAATTTCCCATTCGTGCCAAATGTCCTGCCCACCACAGTCTACGACACTTAACTGTTCTTACTACATCTAGCTTTCTATAAAGACCATGTAGCTCACTGTTATGTAATCGTCTCTACTCACCTGTCTGTTCATCTCTCTTTGGTCTACGAACTGACAGGTGAATGGAGAACAGTACATAGCAGTGAACTATATGCATTAATAAGATTAGAATTTATTGTACTTTCGCTTTACCTTATCTTATATTCTTTTTTTTTTTTCATTTATGAATTATACTTTAGAATAGTATTTTTCAACTCTTTGTAGGAAGCCAGATATAATAAGAACATTTAAGTCTCGTTGTACTTAAATACGCTCTTTAAAATCTCGTGAGATACTAGCATACAATCCAAAGCTAGATGTTAAAGGGCTGAAACATTTTTGTTCGGAATCTTCTTTTTCGAGACTTGAAATTTCATTGTCATTATCTATTCGATCATCAATCGTTTGATAAATATCTGAAATTTAAAAAACATACACAGTAAATTTGGTCTATACCTCCAGAGATTTAACATTAGAGAAAATGCAAATTGTAATTGTGGTATTAGCAACCAAAGTGTTAAACATATATTTGATTGTCCTTTGTTCTAGAACGAAAGATTCGAATTCTCACGTATACTAAATAAAACCGCCTGTTTAAGTGAACCACCCGTTACAGAAGTGTTTATGGCAGAAAAGAACTAGAGATTTTTTAATGATTTTATACATAAACTTCATAAAAACTTTAATTTTAGATAAAATTATATAATGACTCACAACTTTACTACAAACTGTAAGTAATCAATTGATTTGATGTTTACTTGATGAAAATCCATTATGTTTAGTGATTAAATAAAATAAAACTGTTAAAGTTTTATACGATTTTCATATTTAATGCAATACAAATCCGTTACAGCTGTTTCAGTAAGTTACTTTGTACCTCATTCAGACAAATACTACGAATACCATATTGGGAGATTCATCACTTTAACTTACCTGATATATTTTCAAAGTACAATATGACAAGAGTGCGCATGTGCCAGAATTTATAGAGCCAGCGATAACCCACCATCGAACCACAAATCGATTGTCATCCTTGCCACATATCGATTATTATCGTTAATGTAGGCCTACTAAAGTTAATACAGATTACGCTAGATGGCAGCATGTCGTTATGAAATTTAAATGTCCAATCTTTGCAATAAATCCCCAAATCTATGTTAAAAATATATTAATAATATTAATATTACGAAACGTTTATTAAAAATGGGTGTACAACTTACTTATCACTTCCTAACGCCGTTCTAACCAGCGATAACCCAAAACAGCGATAGAAAAATCATGGACTAAGTAATATACTCTGTGGAGAAAATAGCAGTTAGCATCACAATATTGTTTATGCGTTCATAATATTGTGATTTGCGCATTTAAATAAATACTTAAAAATTGTCAAATAATGTTATAAAAATTGTTTTAAAAAGTTTAAAATATCAGAAAATATTAGCAAATATAAAAAAAAGCTATAATTCACAACAATAAACTAGAAATCAAGGACAAGTCATTCTGGTGAATAGCCCCATTTTATAATTTTGTATTTTTTATACATAGTTCAAATATATATTTGAATGAGATAACGAATTAATTATTGGTATTATTAATTACTCTCAGAGAATAATATTTAGACATATTCAATACATACATATATGTTTTAATGCGTCTACGGATTAATAATAAATGTTATGAACTTACTAACTATAACAAATGAACGCTTATAAATGTAGCCTACCTACAGTTACAGATTTTTTTATTTCAATTTTTTTTCCTGCCTTTAATATCTACTAGCCAATACCCTGCGTGCGATGCTACGCCTAAATAAATGAAAATTAATGTGCTTTTATGTTTAGTTGAATAAGTAAAAGGAAAAATAAATAATTATAAATTTATATTTTTAGATACCCCGTGCTGAATACCCGGCATTGCCAGGGAATCTACTTATCCCAATCTTCTTGACATAAATGAGCTGAAATACGAAAATTAATGCGTTTTATGTTTAGATAAATAAGTAAAAGGAAACATATCATAATTATTTTTTAGATCCCCTTTGCTGTTTACTCGGCGTTGTCCGGGAATCTACTCATCCCGATCTTCTTGGCATAAATGAGCTGAAAGACGAATATTAACGTACTTCTTATGACTAGCTGAATAAGTAAAGTGAAAAATAATTATAAATGTATATCGTAATTATTTTAAGATTTCCCTTGCTCATTACCCGGTTTTGCCCGGGTATCTACTTATCTCGATCTTATTGGCATAAATGAGCTAAACGACAAAATTCGTTATTGTGAGTTAGCCTACCCGTAAGAGATAAACATATACTGTCGCGGACCTTTCTGTAGAGCATTTTGAGATATGCAGTTCTGTGTACAATAAATTTGTGTATTTGTTATGGTTTAGGCAGCATAAGCCATTTAAGCGCCCAAAAAGCTACTTTTTTCAAGTTTTCCACTACAAAGGGCGATTTATAAGGGTGTAGGATTTGAGTATCACAATCCTCTTATATCCTATGTTCATCCCGAGAATCTCCTGAACATTTTGCAAAAAGCCCCATCACAATCGGATCAACGGTGTGGCCGCGCATAAAGTACGAACAAACAAACAAACATTCATTTTTATATATTAGATTATAGGGGCACGCCGTAGCGTAGTGGTTAAGGCACTGAGCTACAAGCCGGAGGGTCGAGGGTTCAAGTCCCGTTGGGGTCAGGATTTTTAAACTGACCCAAACCCTCTGGCGGCACTATGGCCCTGGGGTCGACTCAGCCCCTAACGGAAATGAGTACCAGACGCTTGTTCTGGGGGTAAAGGCGGCCGTCACGCAGGGCTGACAACCCGGCTGACATAAAGTGCCGATTGTCTAGAAAAAGTGGGAGCCCTAACCTCCTACTACCCCAAGGGCCTCCGGGTCTGTTGTGGGATCACTTTACTTTACTTTACTTTACTTTACTTTATATTAGATTATATGCAGGGCTACGTCCGTAAACGGGCACTGGTTTCTCTGAATATATAGTACAGTTGGATTACATAATGTATATCGTAAAACAAAGCTTGGGAAAAAAATCTATAATGAACTATTAATATTCTATATTTATGTTCCCCTTTGGAACGTGTTAGTTTCACATATAAAATGTAGCTTTAGCTATGGAAATATTGTGGTACATGTACAAGTATATGATAAAAATGTTAATCTACGTAACATTGGAAAATGATTCAGTATATTAAAGATTTATTAGAGTATGTAGTTTACAATGGAATTCAGCTTGTGTGTAGAGAATATGAAAAGAACCTGCAAGATGGTTACGTATTGAGCTGCGAACCGCGTACTCTGGCAAGACGAGGCTGTGGGAAGGAATGTGGTACGGCGGGATGACATCTCTACTGATGGATGAAATCAGAACCACGATCCGATCATTCAGTCAACCGATGTAACATGGGAAATGACCTTCTTTACATCACCACACAACAACGATGATAATAATAATAATAATAATACGCCCTACAATAGTATTATATAATATATTATTATTATTATTATTATTATTATTATTATTATTATTATTATTATTATTTACAGATTTTCAATGTTTACACATACTCGTATGTCTGTGCCTAAAGTTTTATTTTCCTTCTCCACTCCTCCTTATACTTCAACCACTCCATGTCCTCCAGCCCTCTTGTTCTTATTTCAGTTCTTGTTTCTTGAATCCATGATATTCGAGGTCTTCCTTTCTTTCTTCTTCCAGGTGGAAACCTTTCCAATGATTTTGTGGATAACCTTTCCTTCTTGTATTCGTCATACATGCCCATATGAATTCAGTTGTTGCAAAAAACACCGACAACATAGGTGAGGTAGTACATTGAGATATGTTGATCATTTTTAATAAGGTGCCAATGTCCGGAAATGATCCGTTGTCGGTGTTTTTTTTTTGTAACACCCTGCATATATATATATATATATATCCATCCATCCATAGTAATTCTGCCCGAAGGCAAGCCCTTCACTGCAATCACAGCATTTTCATGGTATGTTTGCAGCTTTACTAGGGAAATGTAGGCGTGGTTGATTTCCACACCGGTGAAGGATGATGATGATGGTGATAATGATAAGGATGATGATGATGGCCATATGATTTCGGGGACCGTTTGGGCCTTAACGTGTTCCTGGCATTTGTCTTAGAGGTGAGAAAAAACCCGATAAAAACCTCACCTAGAAAAACTGCCCCGACCGGGGATCGAACCCGGGCCTGCTGCGTGACAAGGTAGCACGCTACCTCGAGACCACAACGGTAGACTATATATATATATATATATATATATATATAATATTGTTTAATGCCACCACGTTGTCATTTCGACATTCTGATATTCTCTCCTAGCATTGCGTTATTGTAACCCATTTCTGAGGTTGGGGAGCCTGGAAGGTGGAGTTACATTACCCTGATGGTATATGACCGGTGATTATGAGGTAATGATGCGCCTGAAGAGGCCTACATTCTACGTAGTACACATAAAGGGCAGTGGTTTTACTTCCCGCACTAGATACGTAATTTGTAATATTACAATATAGTTATTTAATTATTTATAGGTTGGTAACTCCGAACTTTCAATCATGGTCAGTATAGCTGTAAGTAGGACAGGACGCACTATCTATCATACAAAAATAGTATATATATATATATACATACAGTACTTATGCCAGAATAAGTTTTAATGTTATTTTAAAATAATCCAGTGGCAGTAATGGTATCCGATTAGAAAAAATGGGAAATGTGGAATGTGTCGAATTCCAGAGTTTTCTACATTAGTGAGGAAGGGTGTCCTCCTGTAGAAGGAGACTAGCGATGACATAATAATGATGCCAGTACTTGCAACGCCGGGAACATGCATGAATGAGGAAGAAGCGGAGTTGGTTAGAAGTTGTGTGAAAAGGAATTTAATGAATCCTGGGAGATTAACCACCCATGGAAGAGCGTTACCGTGGCTAGGTGCACGTCATCCTTCCCTCGTCAGAGGTGAATGTAAATACTTTATATTAATTAACGCTAATTAAAAATATAAATAGGTAATTTCAAAAAGACTACATGTTGTATAAGTTTAAATGTCGCCCACTTCCAAAACTTTATCACAACATTTTTGCTTTTTTTTTTACCCTTAAATACATCTGAAGAACTAAGGTCAGTTGTTAATTTTAATAAATCCTAACTTCTGCTTAAATTATTGAACAGGGTCATCCATTTTTAAGAAATATAAATTATATACATTTTGTTTGTACATTCTATATCTAGTTATCTTTATACAGGGTCTATATAACAGTGTGCAACACGAAATTTGTCCTTTTTATGAAAATAGGCGTATTAAGTAGACGTTTTCATGGTAAAAACGAATCTGTAATTAGATTTTGTCTATCACGTACCGTTTTTTCAGAAAATCCAAAGAAATATCAAAAACCCAAAGACATATCAAAAATAAATTCACAAATCTAAGTGATGCAAAGATTAAGGAAGGAGTATTTAATAATAATAATAATAATAATAATAATAATAATAATAATAATAATAATAATAATAATAATAGCTTTATTTTACCTGGCAGAGTTAAGGCCTTAAGGCCTTGTCTACCACTCAACCAGGTTTAAAAAAATACAAAAGAAAAGTCTTAAATCTAAATTACAATATATATATATATATATATATAAACGATTACAAGTTATGAATACAATACAATTAATATTTATAATGTATTTTGATTTACTCTAAATTTAACTAATTAAATATATAATATGTACAAGATATATAAAAAAAACGAGGAAAAGATTAATGACATAGTATAAAATTAAATAAATAGAGAAAAATTAATTATTAGACAACAGGTAACTGTATAAGCGTGACTTAAAGGTGCCAAGTGTGCGGCAACCCCTGATATCTTGAGGAAGGAGATTCCAGGAGCGGGCAGAGGCTACTGTGAAGGAAGTAGAATAGAAGGAAGTGCTATGAAGAGGAATTGTTATTTATTGGTCAACAAATAAGAGCAGTCTTCCAGGATGAAGACTTTGAAAATAAACTGTTGGAAACGGAGAAAATGGCTTGGCTTGCATTTAAATCACTATGCACGAACTTCCTTGGGAATAAAAAATCAGTGGGCTATGAAGTAATTGTAAGTGATTTATTACACTACTTTCATGTTATGGGATGCAATATGTCTTTGAAACTACATTTTCTTGGCTGTCATCTGGACTTCTTTCCAAAAAACCTTGGTGCTGTCATCGATGAACATGGCGAGAGGTTTCACCAAGAAATATCAACCTTTGAAAAACGATTCAGTGGAAGATGGAGTGCAAGTATGCTTGGCGAATATTGCTGGTCAATCATCAGAAGCTGTGCATAAGCGCAAACGAACAACAAAGACATTTTAATTTGGTGTTCTTTGTAATTGTTATGTTTGTCATTATAACTAACTTGTACAATTAAAAAGTGTCATTACAAAACATTGATCGGTGATAGAAAATTTTGGATTTCAAAATTGAATTCAGCACATCTCAATTAGTTAAAATCACATAGTTTCAACTAAAGGACAGAAAAAAAAGTTTAAATTTGTTGCACAGTGTAATTCTTCTGTACATGTGTTTGTCACTGAACTCCTCTTAAACGACTGGACTGATTTTGATGACTTTTTTTATGTGTGTTCGAGTGGGTCCCTGGATGGTTTAGATTCACAATTGGACCCTCTAAAACCATTAGGTGTAGGAGTTCACCTGAAGTGAAAATTGAAAAATCGCTCTAGCGGTCAGATTTTTCGATGTTTCACAAGAATTCAGTATATCATATTAAAATCAACTGAGGTAGGTACTATCAAAAAATTAGAGAAATTAGAAATGGGGGTTTACTTGAAACCCGAAATTAAAAACTGCCTAAACGATTGGACTGATTTTGATGACTTTTTTTATGTGTGTTCGAGTGGGTCCCTGGATGGTTTAGATTCACAATTGGACCCTCTAAAACCATTAGGTGTAGGAGTTCACCTGAAGTGAAAATTGAAAAATCGCTCTAGCGGTCAGATTTTTCGATGTTTCACAAGAATTCAGTATATCATATTAAAATCAACTGAGGTAGGTACTATCAAAAATTAGAGAAATTAGAAATGGGGGTTTACTTGAAACCCGAAATTAAAAAATTAAAAACTGCCTAAACGATTGGACTGATTTTGATGACTTTTTTATGTGTGTTCGAGTGGGTCCCTGGATGGTTTAGATTCACAATTGGACCCTCTAAAACCATTAGGTGTAGGAGTTCACCTGAAGTGAAAATTGAAAAATCGCTCTAGCGGTCAGATTTTTCGATGTTTCACAAGAATTCAGTATATCATATTAAAATCAAATGAGGTAGGTACTATCAAAAAATTAGAGAAATTAGAAATGGAGGTTTACTTGAAACCCGAAATTAAAAACTGCCTAAACGACTGGACTGATTTTGATGACTTTTTTTATGTGTGTTTGAGTGGATCCCTCTATGGTTTAGATTCACAATTGGACCTTCTAAAACCATTAGGTGTAGGAGTTCACCTGAAGTGAAAATTGAAAAATCGCTCTAGCGGTCAGATTTTTCGATGTTTCACAAGAATTCAGTATATCATATTAAAATCAACTGAGGTAGGTACTATCAAAAAATTAGAGAAATTAGAAATGGGGGTTTACTTGAAACCCGAAATTAAAAACTGCCTAAACGACTGGACTGATTTTGATGACTTTTTTATGTGTGTTTGAGTGGATCCCTCTATGGTTTAGATTCACAATTGGACCTTCTAAAACCATTAGGTGTAGGAGTTCACCTGAAGTGAAAATTGAAAAATCGCTCTAGCGGTCAGATTTTTCGATGTTTCACAAGAACTCAGTATATCATATTAAAATCAACTGAGGTAGGTACTATCAAAAAATTAGAGAAATTAGAAATGGGGGTTTACTTGAAACCCGAAATTAAAAACTGCCTAAACGATTGGACTGATTTTGATGACTTTTTTTATGTGTGTTCGAGTGGGTCCCTGGATGGTTTAGATTCACAATTGGACCCTCTAAAACCATTAGGTGTAGGAGTTCACCTGAAGTGAAAATTGAAAAATCGCTCTAGCGGTCAGATTTTTCGATGTTTCACAAGAACTCAGTATATCATATTAAAATCAACTGAGGTAGGTACTATCAAAAAATTAGAGAAATTAGAAATGGAGGTTTACTTGAAACCCGAAATTAAAAACTGCCTAAACGACTGGACTGATTTTGATGAAATTTTATGTTTGTGTTTGAGTGGATCCCTCGACGGGCTAGATTCGCAATTGGACTATCTAAAACCATTGGGTGTAAGAGTTCACCTGAAGTGAAAATTTAAAAATCGCTCTTGCGATCACAATTCTCGATGTTTCACAACGGAACTCAGTATGTACTATTAAAATAAACAGAGGTAGGTACTGTCCAAAAACGAGGAAAATCCAACAATTTAGAAGTGGAGGTTTACCTGAAATCGGAAATTAAAAACTTACTAGCAACCGCCATGATTGGTTCGTTTCAGCATATACCATACAATTTAATTGACCTTTAATATTTCATATATTTAAGCGTAGCAACGCACGCCAGGTATTAGATAGTTCAATATAAGATAGTATCTAATTTCTGTAAAAGATCAGAGAAAAAAGTATCTCAAATTACGAGCATAGTGATAAATAAAACTAAGATTCTAATCATTTCAGACTCTGCAAATAAAATCGGCTATATTAAATCAATAATTTTTTTAAGTGATTTGAAGCTTTTCTTTTTCATTTTGATATTGTGGTGTACACAATTTCTTCATTCCAAATATAATTTTATTCCATTTAGTTTGTAAATTCACGGGCACGCCGTAGCGTAGTGGTTAAGGCACTGCGCTACAAGCCGGAAGGTCGAGGGTTCGAGTCCCGGTGGGGTTAGGATTTTTAAACTGACCCAAACCTTCTGGCGGCACTATGGCCCTGGGGTCGACTCAGCCTCTAACGGAAATGAGTACCAGACGCTTGTTCTGGGGTAAAGGCGGCCGTCACGCAGGGCTGACAACCCGGCTGACATCAAGTGCCGATTGTCAAGAAAAAGTGGGAGCCTTAACCTCCTACTACCCCAAGGGCCTCTTGAGGCCTGTAGTGGGAACACTTTGTAAATTCACTTTTTGCCCGATAGTGTGTTTTGTCGTTCTTACCACCAATGGCGACCATTATTGAAACTTCAAATTCCTATATTTCGGGGTTGCCAACCTAAATAATTATACTGTAATATTACACTTACACCCACCTGCGGTAAGTAAAACCACTGCTTTCTATGTATACTACGTATAATATAGGCTATATACAGAAAATATCCAAAAGGTAGTGTTAATATATATCATACGAAACAAATCACTGCATTTTAAATGAACTGAACTTTATTTGAAACAATATAAAACAATAAATACGTAGCCTACTTGCGGCCATGTTATCAATAATTGTTCTCAAGTCCTCCTGTTGTTTCAATTAATAAACATTGGCCACACTGTTAACGTTAGTCAATTGTCTATAATGAACGCAAATATTTCCAACAAAGATGTTATTATTTTACTATTATTTATTATTTTGAAAACACCATCGCGCAAAAAATAATGTACAACGCACGTTTGTGAAGTGTTTTACAGAATCTCGGAAATTAAAAACCTCGCTATCCCTCGGTTTTTATAGGCCTACATTTTCCTCGGTTCTGTAAAAACCATTTCCCAACCTCGCATCGTAATACACTATTAAGGATACAAAATCAAATCTGTAGGCCTACATTAAATGTACAACATTCGGGTCTGAACGCTAAGTTATGAACTTGGGTACTTTACAATAACATCCTTCATGGTTTTCTTCTTTGATTTAATCATTTTCACGTTTTTAAACATTTAAAATGTTAAAGTTTATCATCTTAAAAGTTTTTAAATAAATTTTAAATCGTGGACAACAACTTGGAAACTACACAAAAATTATTTTCTCAATAGGTTAGTATAATAAACTAACTACATCATCCTCTGTAGAAAAAATATATAGATTTACATGAACGTAATATTTTATTAAACAATGTTCTTTATTATGTCAGGCTTTTATTGTCGCTAGTGAAAACTGATCACGAAATGATTAAAAATTTTGCTCAGTGAAGTCTTATTTGAGAACTGCAGTTCTTGTTGATGTCATAAATGTAAAACAGCTCAACCGTCGGTTTATCGTAAATAATCTGAAATGGTTATTTAATATTCAATACTGACCTCAATATGAGTTCTCATGTTTATAAAAGTAAGTTAACGTTTTGCTAGAAGAAAGTAATTTGGATAGTTATTAATTGTCCACATTTTGCTCACTGTATGTATTTTTTTCATTTATCGCAGAATATTTCACTCTATCATTTCTTTATATCCTTGAATTGACATTATGAAGAATTTATTGAATACTTTAAAAGTTCTAAAAAAAATAATTTGTTCCAATTTACGTAAACAGCATTTAAAAACCTCATAAATACCTTAACATAATGACAATAAAAATGAAGTTTTGTTCCTACATATATATTTTTTGCACTTAAACAAAACAATTACAAGAATGATTGGTTCAATAAAATGTATTTTATAATCTAAAATATTCTGCATGTTATGAATATTAATATGCAACGTGTTCATTATAGCCGACAACAGTCTGTTATACTAAATAGCAATTTATTTAATTAAATACAAAATAAAACTGAAAGTTTTATGCGATTTATATAATGTGATTATATAATAGGCTAATATAAATATGAAAATCACATAAAACTTTAAGTTTTATTTTTATTTAATTAAATGAGTTATGGATTTTCATCAAGTAAACACCAATTCAATTGTTTAATTAAATAGCAATTTGATAAATAATCTGTTTTTTATTATATGAACGATTTAGGATCATATCAATAGCCACACTCGTATAAAAAATCATTAAATGAGACCCTAAACTTGCTGTAAGAAATTTGGAGATCTACAGATTGAAATAGCTAACATAAAGACTTTTTAAGGGCACCGAATGGTGAAAATATTGAAACGTGGAAAAAAAAAACATTTTTTGTATGCTTTTTTAATAACTATGATTCTATAGGATCATTTTCATGTAAAAATTTGTATTGTGAGAGTAAAATTGAGTCCGTGACGTAAGAGTTTAAACACCCTTGCAGGCATGGTACTTAAACTTCAATGTGTTCTTTTTTTGTTTCCATTTTTTGACATTTTCCAAAACTTAAAATGTCCTTACGATACAAATTTTATGCTATCAAATTGAAATGTTGTGGCTAGACTCCCCAATATATGCTAATTCAAATTTGTTATGCAGTTTTGGTCTAAGACAAATGTGTTCTCTTAAATTGAGCTGGAAATGCATGAGAGTGGATTTTTTTTTTTCAAAAAATGAAAAATAAGCAGTATCCTTCCTTTATGATTTTTTGCATAGCAAATGTGTTTAGTGGAGTCATAAAGACTCTGAATCTCAAATTTAATGAGGCAATATTTAAAAATGCATGGTAAGGAGTAATTTTTAGAAAATATTAAAAAATAAATAAAAAAATCATAATTCTGAAACTATTCTACTTATAAACACCAAACTCCACAGAAACACTTCTATAAGTACATAATGTATGTGACAATTTCAAAACAATCAATGAAAACAAAACAAAAAAATTGAAATTCGCTTGTCAGTCCCCTTAAACATTTCTATAAGCATATTTAGTTTACGAAATATATATAGGCTACATATATTACATATACTATATATAGGCCTACTGCCCAACATATTCCAGAGTCCGGGTGACACATGGACACATTTAGGAGCTGTGCGCACCAACTTACCTGTTGTGCGGAGAAAGAAGTGGGGGACCCATGGAAGCCGCGATTCTCCGGCAGGTGTCGGTGTTAAATGCCTACATTATTAATTCGTAAAGTACCTTACAGAAACACACACGCATTTTCACTAGAGTCTTGCAGAGTACTAAAGAGAGTAGGTCCAGTAGGTGGCTTGTTTGCCCGGTTATGGCTCTAGTGGCCGGTTAACTAGATGGCTAATTAGCGACCAAATCGAAAACGAGTTTTCTTTCTTTCTTTTCCGCTTCAAATAGGGAAAAAGAAAGAAAGAGGACAAGAGAGTACGGAATAAGGGATAGATTGGGTGTAAAAAAAATATATAATCTGTTATGTTGGAATACTCTAGTTAATTGGCTACTGTATCGGTCTCAAGTCTGAGACCGCCGATCTGTAATTAGCCTTTCAAGTCGCACATCTACCTCATTTGACAGATGGAATTACAGGGTGCGCAGTCTTCCAAGTTGTTCAGATATTCTTAACAAGAAATTCTTACAATCATTTACAATTAATTAATTTGTAAAAAAGTTAAATAAAACAAATTGTGCTCACATGTATTTATAAGCACAGTACTGTAATGTAAAGTCAAAACATAGGCCTAATATTTACAATCGTCACTAACGACTCTGCAGTGGTTCATCAAATTGCAGTAGGCCTATAAACAGAATATAAAATTCATATGTCAACTAAGAGTAGAGGCCTATTACAATGCGAGGTTGGCAAGTGGTTTTTACAGAAGAGAGAAATGATTTCCGAGATTCTGTAAAACACTTCACAAACATGCGTTGTACATTTTTTTTTTTTCTACACGGTGATGTTTTTTCAAAATAATAAATAATAATAAAATAATAACATATTTGTTGGAAATATTTGCATTCATTATAGGTAAACAACTGACTAACGTTAACAGTCTGGCCAATGTTTATACGGTAAATGCCGAAAATAATTCAGTTGAGACTACAGCAGTTTACATTAAGTAATGTGTCCACCGCTGTGGCCTCGGGGTAGCGTGCTGCCTTGTCACGCAGCGGGCCCGGGTTCGATCCCCGATCGGGACAGTTTTCTGGGTGAGGTTTCTATCGGGTTTTTTCCTCACCTGTAAGACAAATGTCAGGAAAACTTTAAGGCCCAAACGGTCCCCGAAATCATATGGCCATCGCAATCATCATCGTTCATATTCATCTTAGATTAAGCTTAGGATTAGGGACTCTCCTGGCGCACCACTATCATCATCATCACCCATCATATCATCGGAGCCACGTAACCCCCAACCTCAGAAGTGGGTTACAAGTACGCCATGCCAGGAGAGAACACCAGGAATGTCGAAAGACAACCTGGGGCATATGCAAAAAAAAAAAAAAAAAAAAAAATTAAGTTATGTAACATATTTTCGTGCAGGCCTACTTTTTGGTTGCCAATTCAAAATAAATAATTTACAAAATATGCCTTTTGGATGTCATAGAAACAATTTAGAATATTTCAACTGAGTTATTCAATAGGCCTAAATAATAATTAGCTAATCCTTATGTCTATTTTTATAACGAAGGCAATTCAATGTTCAGTACTCGGTCCCCAGTGGTTATATTTTACCAATAAATTATTTTATTGTGATGATACATAGTCTGTAATATAATACGTATCATGTAATTAATAGAATTTTAATTAAAACTATCGATTTTCTAAGCAAACTGATCCATTCTCATAACACTCAAACCATGTAACTTAATACTTTTCTCCAATTGTTTTGTTATAGTATATTGCGACCGCTGTGGTCTCGAGGTAGCGTGCTGCCTTTTCACGCAGCGGGCCCGGGTTCGATCCCGGGTCGGGGCAGTTTTCTGGGTGAGGTTTTACCTCACCTGTAAGACAAATGTCAGGAAGACTTTAAGGTCCAAACGGTCCCCCGAAATCATATGGTCATCATGATCATCATCATTATCATCTCATCATCATCATCATCCTTCACCGGTGTGGAAAGCAACGGGAAGCTACCACACCTATAATTCCCTAGAAAAGCTGCAAGCATAGCATGAAAATGCTATGATTGCAGTGAAGGATCTGCCTTCGGGCAGAATTACTATGGATGGATTGCGATACAAGTGAGGTAAGCACTTGTTACTGATCGAGAATTTTTTTTTTTTTTCAATCTTCGAGATCTGTTACGTGCTTACCTCATGTGTATTGCATACTATTTTTTGGTCGATGTGACTAAGTTTTATTAAATATAGTAATAAATGGATTAAAATATTGGTTGGATGTAAATGAATTCTATGAGAAAGAAACATTTGCTGATCGTTGCTATGTAGCTTTTCATTTGTTTTATTATAAGCAAGGATTGTTGACTGTGGATGCATTTTTATATGTAGTACCGTGATTAGAATCTGTTTGATAATTTTATTATGGAAGGAGCCATGGTAGATGATAGAGAAATTGAAGAAGCCTGGAGAGTGAGATGTTCTGCATTAATTCCGAAAAAGTGTAAAGAAAGGTACGAGTTAGTGTACAAAACATTCAAGAAATGGTTAAATGAAAAAGGCGTGCAGATTAACGAGAAGAATTTGTTGGCATATTTTGTTCTGAGGAATGAGAAATTAAAGTCTGCAGGAAGTTTATGGACAAAATGGACAGTGTTCGTCCAATAGCATTCAATAATTGTAATAATTGTACTATCACATTCAATATATCAAAATAAATATTGCTGCTATTACTTTACTTACCGCACGTGCGATTTTTTTGTTTGCATAGTAACCAGGTTAGATGTGGGAACGTTGACTTACTTCCAGTAACAACAATATTAGTAAGTATAAGAAATTAGTCACATCGACCAAAAAAATGTATATGCTGTTCTCCAACTAAGGATAATGCAGACTTTTTTTTAGACGCAATTCCAGCCCGTTTCCATAGAGAGTTACTTACACTAAACATTAGTGGATGTTCCTGGACTCACTACCTTTTTTGGGAAATTGTATCTTGCAGTTCCTCAATCATATTGTCATCAATCCTAGAGACGTCCCTCTTCCGTTCATCCTTTCGTTCTAATCATTATCCGGTAGGTTATATAATAGGCCTATATCGTGTTTCGGTTCCTGACATCTAACTGGGCGTTTTCCCTCTGGTTTTCCCACAAGAAGCTTTCATGCTCCTCTTTCATTTCCCATTCGTGCCACATGTCCTGCCCACCGCAGTCAACGAGACTTAATTGTTCTTATTATATCTGATTTCCTACAAAGATCATGCAGCTCACTGTTATGAAGTCTTCTCCATTCACCTGTCTGTTCATCTCTCTTTGATCTAAAAATTGTCCTAAGAACTTTATTCTCAAATACTCTTTTCTTCTTCCTTAAAGTAAGCGTCCATGTTTCGCATCCATATAACTGGGAGAATAAAAGTTGTATATACCTCCAGTTTAATGTTTTTTTTTTTTAAGTTGGGACAGCAAGAGCCCTGTAATGCATAACAGCATACATTTCCAGAATTGAGCCTATGTTTAATTTCTTTGTACATTTCATTCCTATTTGTAACTATCTGAGCGAATTAGCTAGATGTGATTAAATTGTTAACTTTTAATTCAACTTCAAAACTATAAAAATACAAACTACATGTTCCATCCATAGTAATTCTGCTCGAGTGCAAGTCTTTCACTGCAATCATAGCATTTTCATGCTATGCTTTGCTAGGGAATTGTAGGTGTGCTAGCTTCCCGTTGCTTCCCACACCGGTGAAGGACGATGATGATGATGATGATAATGATAAGGATGATGATGATGATGATGCCCATATGATTTCGGGGACCGTTTGGGCCTTAAAGTTTTCCTGACATTTGTCTTACAGGTGACGAAAACCCCCGATAAAAACCTCACCCAGAAAAACTGCCCCGACCGGGGATCGAACCCGGGCCCGCTGCGTGACAAGGCAGCACGCTACCTCGAGACCACAGCGGTGGATTAAATACATATTAACAAATTAATTAATTATAGTTCTTATAATGGTTTTTAGTAATTTAAGATAGCTGAGGTGAGTTATAAGGCTCTTCTTTTACTAAAATTAATTCAAAATAAGAGTAAAGAGTTTCAGGTGACATTTTTACAATGCCTCATTGGAACAGTGAGGAACATTGGTTGCATGAAGGGATAATGCACCGTGTTACATAATAGCTGTTACACTCCTCCCTCCATTGACAGATGCGTCATGGCACCCCCCGGGGCACAGGATGAGTGACTGGGCCGCCCTCGCCGTGAGGTTGGAGGTCACTCGGACCCCCCGGTGCCCCTACACCACATTACGGAACAATGAGTGACGGCTAACATCTCCAAGATTGATACACTTTGCATTCCGATATCGTGTAAATAGTACGTTTCCTTTACAAGTCAAAGGGTTATATATATCTGGCATACCTTACACTTCGTCGTGAATTTATTTTTGAAAACAGACACCCATAAGATCACCATCGAATGTTACTTATCACATGTGATATGCTAAATCAATTTTCTTTCCAGATAACTAACTAACTAACCCACTCTATCGAACCCGTAGGTTGATGGCCGCGCGGATATAAGCTCTCCATACATCCCTATCCTGAGCCAATACTTTCAAATCACCGCCTGTATAATCCAATTCCCTTAAATCATGGATAATATCATTCTCCCACCTGATTCTTGATCAACAAAATGGATATTTTCCCTCTGGTTTTCCTACAAGAAGCTTCCATGCACCCCTTTCATCCCCCATACGTGCCACATGTCCTGCCCAACGCATTCAAAGAGACTGTATTATTATTATTATTATCATTATTATCATTAACTTATTAGCATTATTATTATTATTTTATTATTATTATCATCATTATTATTATTTTATTATTATTATTATTATTATTATTATTATTATCATTATTATTATTATTATCATTATTATTTTATTATTATTATTATTATTATTATTATTATTATTATTATTATTATTATTATTATTATTATTTATTATTATTATTATTATTATTATTATTATTATTATTATTATTATTATTATTATTATTATATCTGGCTCCCTATACATATCATGTAGCTCACTATTATGTTGCTTCATCCATTCACATGTCTGTTCATCTCTTTTTGGCCCAAAAATGTTCCTAAAAACTTTATTCTTAAATACTGGTAGGCCTAATATTCATTCCTCCCTTAAAGTAAGAGTCCATGTTTCGCATCCATATAATATAACTGGGAGAATAACAGTTATATATATATTTTTTTTTTCCAGTTTAACATTTTCTGAAAGGAGGTCAAAAGTCCCTGTGATGCACATTAGCATGCGTTTTCAGAATTGAGCCTATGTTTAATTTCTTAGTGCATCTCGTTTGTAATTAATGTCCAAGATATTTTAAATCAGTCACTTCTTCAGAATTTCCCTCATTTGTCATTAGTTGTCCATTTCCACTACAATAATGCATTTCTATGTGTGAACATACATAGGCCCATATTTGTTTTTACTGATGTTTACTTCCAGTCCCAATTTCCTTGTGTTACTTAATAGAGTGTGTGCGTTGGCTCTTAGGGCCGCATGTAAATACATTAGTCTCTACTCAAATTACTTCCAATCACTGGTGAGCTGTATGTTCCGTGAGAACATGCAAAGATCGAATCAGCGACCCGCCAAAGCATGAAAGTCGTTTTTTCGTAATATTGGCAAGAAATTACCCAGAATTCTCAGCGATAAACCCACTTCCGTTATTTCCGTCTGCTAGAGGAACTCATTTACGCTTGCGTCCCGCAAATAAAACTGTATACGACGACGTCTTCGTCGCGCGATATTACGCCGATTCTCCTGTTCTTCCAGTTGAATTCTTTGGTAGACTCTATCAAATTCTCTTCTCCATGTATACTGAAAACATGATCGAAGTCTTCAAGGTCCGACATCTTGGATAAAGCAGCATGGCAAAGGCAGAAAGATTTCAAGTACATCGGTTACCATCGGTTCCGATCGGTTCCCATTAGGTTGCTCACAATTCGTTCTCTGCAAAGTCGCCTCGCCAGGTAGCTTACGGAATTTTCGACAATTATTATCGCATGAACAGATTCTTGAGTACGCAAAACGTCTTTGGATGCAACTTTCTCAGCAGAGTACAAGCTGAGAACGACTTTTACGGTAGAATGCGTTCATAGATACGACCCTTAGTATCTCCTCGGATAGCACCCTAAATACAACACAAGTACTAGGAGGACCTATCTGGACGAGCCATAGCTCAATGCTAAGGCAATCTCTGAGACAACACGAACATTTAAAACAAAGTCACACCATTCACTCATACATTAATACTAAACAACGTGAATATAATAGATTGATTATGATGGTTAGATGTTATTCGGGGACTATTTTGACCTTAAAATTTTGCTAACATTTTTATAGGAGAGGAAAAACCCCGAAAAAAACTCATCCAGTAAACTTGTCACAATTGGGGATCGCACCAGACCCTGCTGGATTTGAGGCAACAACGTTAGAATTACACCACAGAAATAGACTAAAAAGCCTTTGCTTTACAATTATTGACTTTTATGTGTAGGGCCTACAGGCCTACCCTTTTTTCTTAAATAAATAACAGTTATGGGCTATAGAATACAGCGAACCATTTTGTCCCATTTTTTGGCTTATTTTAGCACCTGTTCCTTTTCTATCAATTCCTAAGCTTATTAATAATATTAGCAGTGAATACTGAAGTAGGCCTATGACGTGACAACCACTTGGGGCTAGTTTTACAAAAAAAACACCAACTTATTGTTAAAGATTGTTTTTGTAGAAATAGTTATTTTCGACAGTTTTAGTAGGCTAATTCTTAAATCAATACTTTTTAAAACAGATAAACTAAGTCACTAGCTCTATCGAACCCGTAGGTTCATGGCCGCGCGGACATAAGCTCTCCATACATCCCGATCCTGGGCTAATGTTATCCAATCATCTCCAGTAGCCTATAATCTACTTTCCTCAAATCATTGATAATGTTATTCTCCCACCTCATTCTTGGTTAACCAACTGGACGTTTTTCCTGTGGTTTCCTACAAGAAACTTCCATGCACCTCTTCCATCTCCCATACGTGCCACATGCCCTGCCCATCGCAGTCTACGAGACTTAACTGTTCTTGTTATAGGGCCTATCTAGCTTCCTATAGGCCTACATATCATGTATTTCTCCATTTACCTGTCTGTTCATCTCTTTTTGGCCCAAAAATGTTCCTGAAAACGTGCAAGAATTATTCCCATGTAAAAAAAAAATCTAACTAATTCCCCTGTCCCCTCTATCAAAAAAAAAAGTTAAGTTGTTACTTTCATAAAGATACATAATACCAATACTCGTAATCTTCTTTCCTCCCTTGAAGTAAGAGTCCATGTTTCGCATCCGTATAGGCCTAATATAACTGGAGGAATAACTGTTTTATATAAGTTAGGCCTATTTTCAGTTCAACTTTTTAAAACTGATACTTACTTACTTACTCACTGGCACTATCGAACCCGTAGGTTCATGGCCGCGCGGACATAAGCTCTCCATACATCCCTATCCTGAGCCAATGCTTTCCAATCATTCCCTGTATAATCTACTTCCCTCAAATCATAGTTAATGTTATTTTCCCACCTCATTCTTTGTCTACCAACAGGACGTTTTCCCTCTGGCTTTCCTACAAGAAGCTTCCATGCAAGTCTTTCATTCCCCATACGTTCAACATGTCCTGCCCATCGCAGTCTACAAGACTTAACTGTTCGTATTATATCTGGCTTCCTATAAAGACCATTTTAAAATTGTCAAAATATCGTTTACAGGAAGATATGTAAATGTAATTCTGAATGAATATTTATTTATGAACACTCTTTGAATTGATGAAGCGTCACGCACTTTGTTACAGTTGTGAACGTCTCCTGGCTCCAGATAGATAAAGTAGGACCTAACTATAATTTGTCAACGGTTTATTTCTAATTGAAAATTGATTACTTAAGAACACATCTAAGCTGCAAGTTCTCACCGCTACCAACAAATGTTTGATAAAGTTATAACTCAATGAATGCATCAAGTTAATTAGAAAGTGGAGGACAATGTCAAAGAGAAATTGATACGTCACCTTGATGATAACTTGATGGATCGAGCTGTTCCGAAGGTGATGACAGCGCCGCGACGATTAAATCAAAACCACTTGTTACCCGGCTATCAAATTTTACAATGTCTCATACAATTATTTCGTCTCTGTCAAACCGGATAAGATTCACAAGTGAACCATGTCCTAATCTGATTGAAGGTATATTCTTTACAATACTTAACTTGCCGGCCTTACATTTCTGCTATCTTCTATTTCTTCTCTTGTAGTATTGATATTATAGCATTAAGACATTTCTTTGCTAGTATTAGATTATTTTCCCCGGTCAATGTGGATTTAGAAAAAACAGTTCTACAACAGGTCAGATTTTTAGTATAAGACAGATTTTAGAAAATAAATGGGAATATAATGGTACTGTACATCAACTATATCATACGTAGACTTTAAAAAGGCATAATATTATATAAGTATGTGTTGATTTGCTAGTACCTACAACTCAATGGTATTAATAAGCTAACAGTTTATGCTGATGATGTACTATTGGGCGACAGCGAAGAGATACTAAAGGCCAACACGCACACACTACTAAATAATATGCGAGTAGGCAAACAGTTTTCGGATACTTTTAAAATTCACAATGGGTTGAAGCAAGAAGATGCGCTATCTCGTCTACTATCTAATTTTATACTAGAGCATGTTATCAAATCTTTAGAGGATGAAGAAGGCCTACTAGCAAATCAACGCATGCGTAATTGTAATATTAATAGTAATAGTAATAGATAGATCATCGGTTGATTAATGTCTTTGACATCGTCCGATTCCTAATAGCCAATTTTGTCAGTCTATCCAATCTCCTGGTTAATAATAATAATAATAATAATAATAAATAATAATAATAATAATAATAATAATAATAATAATAATAATAATTTATTGTAGTAGGTTTCACAATGTTTCACAATATTTTTCTGCGCCCAATTAATCTACTCCACATCTCTGTCATTCCAATCTCCGTCGTCCAATCATTTTTCTTTTATGGTACTTAAAACACCATAATTCCACGTTATTTTTGGCCTTCCTCTTCTTCTTCTACCAAGTTGCACCCATTCTAGTATTCTTCTTGGAAATCTGTCTTCCGATATTCTTTTTACATGACCACAGGCCTACCATTTTTTATTTTTTTATGAAACTCTCAATTGAAGTTTGAACATTAATATTTTATTTAATTACTTATTTTATCTCTTCGAGAAATCCTATTAATAATAGGAATGATAATAATCCACAAAAAAAGCTATAATAGGGAATGTAGCTCGCGCCACCTTGATGTTTCTTCCATTTGGTCCGCGATACAAATGAGTTTGTGCGGCTCTGTTCTAAACCAGGTCCATGAGATTGTTTTCAACAAATTTTATTACATCTACAGGCTGATAAGTAGATTATGGATATGAATAAAATCAAAAGTAGCAGTAGTAGGCAAGTCGATTATTATCGATATGGTCGCTCATTTAAAATGAAGTACGAGAGGCGTGCGAAAGCTGGCAGTCACGATGCTTGTTCTCAATGATACCATCGCATCACCATACCCTCATGCAGGTCAGCAGGGGTAACACTGAGGACGTGCCCAAGTGGCAAAACATACCTCTAGTGCTTTCATGTCTTCATATTCATGTACAGCACTCTCCAAAACTGAAACCCGGACTTCAAAAATAATATATTTACCTTCAAGACATAGTGTTCTGCCCAAGAACAGGTCTTTCACTGCAAACTCAGCATTCTCCACTCTTTTCTTAACTCAACTTTCCTTTTTGTATCCGCATACAAACCATTATTTTAATATTGTGTATCATCTGATGTATTTTTTCTGCCTCTAACTTTCTTTCAGTTGACCATTCCTTCTAGGGCATCGGTCAGCAGGCAGTTATTTCTTAGCCAGTGGCCAATTAAATTTATTTTCCTCTTCTTTATGAGTTCCAGCATTGTTCCTCGTTCACCCACTCTGTCTAGCACATCTTTATTGTTTATTTTGTCTGTCCATTTTATACGTTCCATTCTTGTCCATATCCACATCTCAAATGCTTCCAGTCGCTTTTTCTTCGTTCTGTCTTAATGTCCAAGTCTCTGCACCATACAATGCTACACTCCGCGCAAAGCACTTCATTAGCATCTTCAGTAATTCTTTAGTCAAAGGTCCGCAGAAAGACAGAAAATATGTTCCATTCCAATCATAATGGCACATTTTAAATGAACATATTTTTATGTAGAAAACTATATTTTTATAAGACACGCATTTATAAAAAAAATTAAACAAATTATTTCCATTACAATAATCTAAATATTCCTCAAATTTCTAACTAAGGTTATTGAATCTCTCTATAAGATGTATTAATGTGTATTTTAATAAAACGTTTCATTGAAATGTTAGCGAGGAATGATCATCCGAGCTTGCGCTGAAATAATAATAATAATAATTAATAATATTATTATGATTATTATTACCATTATTATTATTAGTATTATTATTCCATTATCGCAGTTTAACCTCTCACCTTATAGGTACTTTCACCCGCCACACGTCACCCGGGCCTTACAGTTAGGCCTACACCACCTGTTGGGAGGATTTTAACTATGGATCACACACATACTTTTGTGACCACACAAGGGCATTTGACGGTCTCCACGCAAAATTATTTTTATTATTTGTATTGTTATTTTTATTATTATTGTTATTTTTTATCATTATTGTTATTTTTATCGTTATTTTTATTATTTTCATTATTTTTATTGTTATTTTTATTATTTCTATTGTTATTTTTATTATTTTCATTATTTTTATTGTTTGTTTTTATTATTTTTATGGGGGCACGCCGTAGCGTAATGGTTAAGGCTCTGCGCTACAAGCCGGAAGGTCGAGGGTTCAAGTCCCGATGGGATCAGGATTTTTAAACTGACCCAAACTTTCTGGCGACACTATGGCCCTGGGGTCGACTCAGCCTCTAACTGAAATGAGTACCAGACGCTTGTTCTGGGGGTAAAGGCGGTCGTCACGCAGGGCTGACAACCCGGCTGACATCAAGTGCCGATTGTCCAGAAAAAGTGGGAGCCTTAACCTTCCACTACCTCAAGGGCCTCCTGAGGCCTGTAGTATGAATACTTTACCTACTATTATTATTTTTATTTTTTTTATTATTTTTAGTATTTTTTATTATTATTTTATTATTATTTTTATTATTATTATCATTATCATTATTATCATTGTCATCATTATTATCATTATCATCATTATCATGATCATCATCATTATCATCATCATTGTCATCATCATTGTCATCATTATCATCATCATTATTATTATTATTATTATTATTATTATTATTATTATTATTATTATTATTATTATTATTATTAGAGTAACTCGTATACGTTTCTTTTTTCTTTACACCTGCAATAAACCTATTTTGAACAATACACATAGTTTTCTTCTGCATTTCGTTTTCTCAATTTACTCAGCTCTAGCGACATATAGGCCTGCATTTAACACCTTCACCAGCGCTCTCTCTCTCTCTCTCTCTCTCTCTCTCTCTCTCTCTCTCTCTCTCCACACACTATACATACATATATAGCCTATATAGAATTCTGCTCTAGGGCAGGTCTTTCAAGATACGTCCATTGGTTAAAAAATGTATTTCATGCGTACAGTTGTAGGCCCTATTTAATTATATTGTGTGTGTGAGAGAGAGAGAGAGAGAGAGAGAGAGAGAGAGAGAGAGAGAGAGAGAGACAGAGAGAGAGAGGGGGGAAGGAGAGACGGAATGAGGGAGAGAGAGGGGGAGAGAGGGAGAAGAAGAGAGAGAGGGAGAGGGAGAGGAGATGTGCGTGTGCGTGTGCGTGTGTGTGTGTAATCTCAAAATTCCTGCAAACAAAATCAAGGATTATTGGAAAAAAAATCCTTCGCATAACTTACTGCAAAGCATAGAATGAAAATTCTATGATTGCAGTGAAAGACTTGCCCTAGTACAGAACACTGTAAAAAAAGGATAACTTAAAAGTATTTTAAGTATTAATTCATAACTGATTTAACTTTAACTCTTGCTGAAAGACCAGTTTTACTGGTGGATCAGTCTCGGAATTCGAAGGCTATAAGATTATTTTCTAACCAAAGTAGGCCTATATTAAATTTTAAGGACGATGTAAATTCGAGGATACAGTTTCGTTGGTAAGTAGCCCATATAGAATTTACTGCCATTCTATGCTGATACTCAGTGTTGGAAATATATGAAGTTTTTCTAGCATCAGATATAGTTCACTATGCTTGTTAACTGTAAAACACGTATCAAATAGATTTTAAATTTATAGAGAGGAAGGCAAAGAACACCCAAGCCATAGTTAATGATAGAAGTAATGCAAAGCTTTAGTAGTACATCTAACTATGATCTAGTCTCATAAACAATAGAAAGTAGCAACATAAATTAAATGTTTAACCAATAAGATTGTAGCATAAACAATAAACCTGATAATCTAGTAATTACCTTACACATAATTATACTTAATTAGAATACACGTGTACTTTGCATTTTGTTGTCATTTTCAATTGAATTACTCTATCACTTAGATAACTACAAGTATGAAAAACTTGTCCATTGCAACACTTACATATTAATGTGAAGTACATGAAGAATCATTGTAATTTTTTTGCAAATTTCTAAGGAGCTATTGAGGTTGTTCTCATGAAAATATAACTAATTTAAATTTTCTTTTACAAATATTCCCGGGTTCCTACTTACAAGGCACCAAAAATTACCATTAAAACCTATAGGCCTATATAGCCTACTCCTAGGCCTATATGTATGTGTGTGCATTTCCGGACACAGGTGGATTCAATTTTCATTGTTATGAACAATTTCACTATCAATCACCTTCATCATCATCCGGTATCATGGCAGCTGCCGCCGTCTTCCGGGAAGCAAAAACGCCATTCCTCTCTGTCCACCCATTCATCTTCCTTCAATCCTCTGATATTCATAGCCGCTTGTACCCCTTCTATCCATGTTTATTCAGCCTTCCTCTTTTCCATTGGGATCCATTACATAACAATTTTAGGCAATCTTTGCTCTGGCATTCTTTTAACATGGCCATACCACTGTAATCTTTTATTTTCTATAATGTCTATGATGTCCGGCTCCTCTTGTACACCCATAATTTCCCTTATTTCTTTTATTCGCATTCTATCCATTCTCGATTTTTCAGCTGATCTTCTTAAAACATCTATTTCTGTACTTAAAATTAGTTAGTTTCATTTCCCTGGTAGGAATTTGCCAAACGTCAACACCATATGTTAAAACGCTCTGAATTATGGTTTGATATATTTGTAATGTTCTATTTTTTGTAATATTCTTGCTCCACCAAACAGAGTTTAAAGCATTTATTGCTTGTTTTCTTTGTACGATTCTATTTTTAATTTCCACTGTGTTATCGCCTGAATGGTCTAATTTTGTTCCTAAATAAATGCATTCAATACTAAGTTTTAGTTCTTCTCCATTGTTGAAATTTATATTTTTCATTTCTTTCCTATATTTAGTTTTCTCTATATTTATATAAACTCCCCATTTTTCTTATTCTTCTTTTAGATTTAATTTCTCAATTCAATATCCCCTATATTTTAAAAATCAGTGAATTTACAAAAGGCAACGAAAAAAAAAACAAAAATTAACAATCACAGCCTATTGATACAGAGTTTTATTCCAACGACTTTAGGTGCTATGTAACCAAAGATGTTTAGTCGTCTAAACCGAATCTGGCCAACTTATCGACAGGTACAGCAATGCAATTATTCAAAACGACAGTGGCACCAGTTATAACATAAGGGATAGATATAATTTCGGAAAAACATAAGATCGGAGATCTGATAAGAATAGAAAAAGTCAAAGCAATGTTCATGAAAGGATCCTGAGAATAGGAAAAACAGAGCCATCTCGTTTTTCCTACGAACTTATGAGAGAGACCAACTTCATAGAGGACATAAGAACACAATTCTATCTACAATCCACAGAACCATACCAGAAATTAATAAGCATCAGAAATAGGAAGAAGAAGGAAATATACATGTATTTCTACACCACAACTGTAATGCTGGACGACAGATGGACCAGAGAGTGCAACCCCCAGAGACACGTCACAACACGACTCGCAGTACATGGGTTTCATAATAAAATATGTCTAAACAAGAAATTCCACGAGCCGACCGAAGAATGCAAGTGTGTGTTATGTGGACAAAGATGTAGGAAATATCCCATCATAACATGTGCGAAAAGAACAAAAACTATCACAGACTACAGTAAAGACTAAACTACCACTAATGCTCAACCTGAGTGCACATTTCTTATTATTATTTAGTCGTCTAAAGGTATCTTAGTGTGAAAAATTGTACATCTTACTTGATGTTATATTATTTCGTTACTTATAGGATTTCATTTGTCATTGAGCATGCTGGCAATTAGGCCTAAATCTACTGATGAAATTGATATTTTATTGTCGTAATATATATATATATATATATATATATATAAGGTTAGAGATAGAAAAATACATCAGATGATAGAGAATATAAAGTAAATGGTTTGTATGCGGATACAAAAAGGAAAGCTGAGTTAAGGAAAGATTGGTAAATGCTGAGTTTGCAGTGAAAGGCCTACTCTTGGGCAGAACACAATGTGCGTGCGTGTGTGTGTATATATATCATCTGATCTATTTTTCTGCCTCTAACCTTCTTTCCGTTGGCCATTCCTTCTAGGACACCGGTCAACACACATTTTGTTTTTAGCCATTGGGCAATCCAATTTATTTTCCTTTTCTTTATGAGTTCCAGCATTCTTATTACTTCACCCATTCTGTCTAGCACTTTTTTTTTTTTTTTTAGTCTGTCCACTTTATTATACGCTCCATCTTTCACCATATCCACATCTCAAAAGCTTCCATTCGTTTACATATACAGGGTTATTCACAATAAGTATTACAGATTTCTAGGGGTTGTAAGGGGACTTAGTAGATAAAGTTTTGATGGGGAACCCATGTCCGCAAACGTACCATTTTGATGTAAAATAAGTTTGAAGATCGAAACACAATTGGCTGATATCGTGCGTCCTGTATTTCAGAATAAGAATTACAGACTTCTAGAGGTTTTACTACACCTATCGAGTAGAAGTAAGATCTTCTTGCACGAATTCTGACGGCAGCAAAATTATTGAACACACACCAGGTCTTGTAGAGCGTGTGTATGAAAGCATGCGTCGCAGGTATACTTTGTGCAACGAAAAACAGGTTCGCCACATGAAACCACACTTGTAGTACAACCCCTATAAGTATGTAATCTACTTATACTGAAACACAAGACACGCGATATCAGCCCATTATATTCCGATCTTCAAACTTATTTTACATCGAAATGGTACGTTTCCAGACATGGGTTCCTCATCAAAACTGTATCTACTAAGTCCCCTCTACAACCCCTAGAAGTCTGCAATACTTATTGTGAATCACCCTATCAAGAGATTGCGGGTGTTTGAGAATGAAGTTCTTAAGAAAAAGTTTGGACCAAAGAGAGATGACCAGATAGGTGAATGGAGAAGAATAGGCCTACATAACAGTGAACTACATGGTCTTTATAGGAAGCCAGATATAATAAGAACAGTTAAGTCTCGTAGACTGTGATGAGCAAGACATGTGGCACGTAGGCCTATGGGGAATGAGAGACGTGCATGGAAGCTTCTTGTAGGAAAACCAGAGGGAAAACGCCCAGTTGGTAGACCAAGAATGAGGTGGGAGAATAACTATCCATTATTTGAAGGAAGTAGATTATACAGGGAATGATTGGAAAATACTAGCTCAAGATAGGGATGTACGGAGCGCTTATGTCCGCGCTGCCATGAACCTATACGGTTTCGATAGTGACAGTGAGTTAGTGAGTTAGCCTATATATATATTTTTTTTTCAGAATTGAGTCATGTTTTCTGTCTTTCTTATTTAATATAATAGACTAAAGGAGTTTATTTCAATCTTCAAACCACTCTATTATAATAAGTTATGAACACGGGAGTGTGGGGCGTTATTTTGAAGTTTGTAGAACGCACGGCCGTGCAAATGAGGGAATCACACGGATTATTGTGAAGTGTGCGCCACGTGCCAGCCCCGTGCTGCCGCCACAGGACACGAACTCCATACAACTAACGTTAGTTTTATATGAAGGGGGCCGGTTCCCACCAGAAGTCAATGTGCCTACGTGTGTGTGAAAAAGAGGATTGTATTATTTGTGCGTATAATTTGGCTATAAGTCTGTTAGTGGGTGGAGACGGGAATGGAGCTTACTATTTCCATACTTTCTGGAATACAGTACACGCGTTCATTCAATTAAAAAAAGAAAAGTAGATTGAAGTGTAGGCATACTAAAATATGAACTTCAAATGAGTGGATTATTTTATAGCAAATAAGGCAGAGCTGTTTAAGAAGCAGTTACCAATAACTTAGCTTCTTTGTCGAGCATGTTGCCTAGTTGAGACCTCGCAACACAACACTGTAGAAATATTTCCATCCCCCGGAAAGCCTATATAATATTGAAGGTCCAGTAAATAATCTGGAGGTAGTATTAATTTTTATCATAAGTAATGTCACGAGTAATTTCCAAATTATCGATAAATTCACGACTCACGAAGTGAGGAGTGAATACATCTAGAGAATTTGAAAATTAAGACTGCCATTTGTTAGGACTATTTAACGAATAAAATTAAGCTGTTTACTCATAAATCATTATTTATATATAGTTATTTTAAAATATTTATATATTTAATGTAAACGGCGATGTTTGAAAACAAATGAGAAACGTTTGTTATGCTTCATTTGTTCATCACTGCAACCTGGTCATATTATTTATTGCCAAATGATTGCAATATTGTAAGAATGCACCCTAGTGGAGAAAGAAATGAAACACAACTCACTGGTACTATCGAACCCGTAGGTTCATGGCCGCGCGGACATACGCTCTCCATACATCCCTATCCTGAGCTAATACTTTCCAATCATTCCCTGTATAATCTACTTCCCTCAAATCATGGTTAATGTTATTCTCCCACCTCATTCTTGGTCTACCAACTGGGCGTTTTCCCTCTGGCTTTCCTACAAGAAGATTCCATGCAAGTCTTTCATTCCCCATACGTGCAACATGTCCTGCCCATCGCAGTCTACGAGACTTAACTGTTCTTATTATATCTGGCTTCCTATAAAGACCATGTAGTTCATTGTTATGTAGTCTTCTCCATTCACCTGTCTGTTCATCTCTCTTTGGTTCAAAAATTGTCCTAAGTACTTTATTCTCAAATACTTGTAATCTCCTTTCCTCCCTTAAAGTAAGAGTCCATGTTTCGCACGCATATAATATAACTGGTAGAATAATAGTTTTATATATTTTCAGTTTAACGTTTTTTGAAAGGAGTTGGGATATCAAGAGTCTCTGCAATGCATAATAGCACGCATTTCCAGAATTGAGCCTATGTTTAATTTCTTTGTGCATCTCATTCCTATTTGTGATTATTGTTCCTAGGTATTTGAATTCAGCCACTTCCTCAAAATTTCCCTCATTTGTCATTAGCTGTCCATTTCCATTATATAATGAATTTCTACATGTGACCATATATTTAGTTTTATTGATATTTACTTCCAGTCCTAATTTCTTAGTGTTACTCAATAGTGTGTGCGTGTTGGCCTTTAGTATCTCCTCGCTATCGGCCAATAATACTACATCATCAGCATAAACTAACAGCTTATTAATACCATTCAGTTGTAAGCCTTCCTCATTCTCTAAAGATTTAATGGCATGCTCTAGTACAAAATTAAATAGTAGAGGAGATAGTGCATCTCCTTGCTTCAACCCATTCTGGATTTCAAAAGTGTCCGAAAACTGTTTGCCTACACGCACCCTACTCTTTGTGCCATTTAGACACATTCGTATAAGTCTAACTAACTTTTTAGGAATTCCGAACTCCAGCAGGATACTATATAACTTCTCCCTCTTAATTGAATCATATGCTTTTTTGAAGTCTACATATAGTTGATGTACAGTACCATTATATTCCCATTTATTTTCTAAAATCTGTCTTATACTAAAAATCTGATCTGTTGTAGACCTGTTTCTTCTAAATGCACATTGATGATCTCCTAGAATGTCATCAATATAGGGAGTAAGTCTGCTTACTAATATATTTGTTAGAATTTTGTACGAAGTTGAAAGTAATGAGATGCCCCTGTAGTTGTTGCAATCAGTTTTATCTCCTTTCTTATAAATTGGTACTATAATTGATTCCTTCCATTCATCTGGAAGAGCTTCTTTTTCCCAAATCATACTAAGCAACCAGCATATCTTGTCCATTAATTTTTCTCCCCCTGATTTTATCAGTTCAGCTGGTATCTCATCCGAACCTGATGCTTTATACATCTTCAATTTTTCTATCGCCATTTCAACCTCTAATGCACTTGGTTCTTCGACTAGCATTTCTGCTGTCTGTAACTTATCCTCCTCAATGTCCTGTTCTGTATGTACATTTAATAGCTGATTAAAGTAACTTTTCCATCTATTTAATATACTCCTGGAATCTGCAATCATATCCCCATTTTCATTCCGAATTATGTTTGTTCTAGCCTGAAACCCTTTCTTCTCTATCCTAATTCCCTGATATAATTCTCTAATGTTCCTATTTTTTGCATTCATTTCAAGATCATTAACCTTCTCTCTCAAATATTCCCTCTTTTTACCCTTTAGTAACTTGGTGGTTTCCCGTCTAATACTACCCAATTGCTCTAAATTTACCTCATTTGGCTCGTATAACCATTTCAATTTTGCTAGCTTTCTTTTCTTCAAAATGTCGGCACATTCCTCATCAAACCATTTCTTGTTTTGTCTCTTTTTTAAACAACCAATGCTTTCTGATGCTGACAATTTAATAGTATCTCTTATAGCCTCCCATTCTTTATTTATATCAGTTTCTTCTTCGTTTGCCACATTGTCATCTGAAGATTCCAGTACTTCAAATCTATTAGCAATTTTGATTTGGTATTCTTGCCGCATTTCATCATTTTTCAAGTTTTTTAATTCAAATTTTACAGAATCATCTTTAGCAATTGTTCCTCTCATAAGCGATAGCCGTTGTCTGATTTTCACTCTGACCAGATGATGATCCGAATTGCAGTCTGTCCCTCTAACTGATCTAACATCGATGATGCTGCTGTGCCAGCGTTTATCCACTAATACATGATCTATCTGGTTCCGAGTTTCTCCATCTGGGGACGTCCAGGTGTATTTATGAATATCCTTATGCTGAAATCCCGCAAACACTATCTGGTTAAATTCGTGCACTATATATACAATCCGGTAACCACATGAAATCTAGAAATCTTACATCTTAATATAGGCCTATATATTGTAATATTCAACGTATTTCTTAGAGAGTCAGTTACTGCAAAATAACGCTATGACCTATTCAGAATCTTAAAAAGGAGGAGCTTGATTTTAAAGTGATAACATTAAATTGATAAAAATGGTGAAAAACGACTGTGATTGGTCGTAAATCAAAATCCTTGGAAATGCGATTGGTCATTGACCTCCATTTGGGGCATGAGTTAAATAGTCTTTATGTAGTAAAAGTCTCACGTTTTTAGGTGCTATAGTTCCCGAGACATTGCAAGTTAAATTTCGAGTTTAAAACAGGCGTATTACATGTTATAATAGGAGAGTTTTTAGATTAATAAAATATCATATAAATTTGTTACAAAATTAAAATATATTTCAAAACAAAAGTCTGCATATTATTACGGTTAAGTTTGTATATTTTTGCGCGATAGTGCGTTTTGTCGTACTTACCAGCAATGGCAACCATGATTGAAAGTTCAACTTCCTACATTTCGGGGTTGCCAACCTAAATAACTATAGGCCTACTGTGATAAAAATTACTAGCCTCATCATCATCATCATCATCATAGTACATTCACGAATTTAGGCCATTTGTTGACCTGTTTCGGCCTCAAGAGAAACACCATCCAAAAGTCTTTTGAAGGGGTAGTGACGTGTGTATAACCTCTCCTACCCAATTCTCATCCTCGCCTTCTCGTGGTACAACCCGTTTTCACAAACGAGGCTCTGAGGACCGAGTCACGGCGGTATAACCGTTCCATCGGGTACTGAGTAAATGCAGTATCCCAATGTCTGTCCAGAGACTAAAAGGTAGCAGCCCTACCACTGGACTACTTAGCGTCGGGCCAGTAACCTGTCCTAAGGAACTTCAAAACTACTTTCAAGTCTCAACACGAAATTACTAGCCTATAGGCCCTACTGTAATATTACATATTACAAACACGTGTGTGGGAAATAAAATCACTGCCCTCTATGTATACTACATACAATGTATATACAAAAAATATCCAAAAGGTAGTGTTAATATACATTATACGAAACAAATCACTGCATTTTAAATGAACTGAACTTTATTTGAAACAATATAAAACAATAAATACGTACTTGCCGCCATGTTATCAATAATTGTTCTCAAGACCTCATGTAATTTCAACTAATAAACATTGCTCATACTGTAAACGTTAGTCAATTTTTTTATAATGAACGCAAATATTTCCAAGAAAGATGTCATTATTATACTGTTATTTATTATTTTGAGAACACCATCGCGCAAAAAATAATGTACAACGCACGTTAGTGAAGTGTTTACAGAATCTCGAAAATTAAAAACCGAGCACCCAACCTCACATACCAGTATAACTTACTATTAAATGAGGGTAGTAGGGACCTGTAGCAGTCTTGCAATAGCGCGAATGTTTACAATAATTGACAGTGACACATCTGTCACACATTATGTAGTACTGATTGACTTCATAACTCTAAGCTACATCATCTTTATAGAAAATCAGATATAATAAGGACAGTTAAGTCACGTAGACTGCGAAGGTCAGGATGTGTGGTACGAATGGGGAATGAAAGTGGGCATGGAAGCTTATTTTAGGAAAACCAGAGGGAAAATGCTCAGTTGGTAGACCAAGAATTTAACTCTAAGCGCGACAGGCCTAGATGGTCCTTGGCCTACCAGTTGGCTGCTGGCCTCACGTCCACATGTGCTAATTACAGAGGTAGACGATCATCTAGCCAATATAGGGGTGACATGTGGTCAGCATGTCGAGTTCCCCAGCCGTTATAGCTGGTCTTCTCAACCTTGAGTCGCTACTTATTATAGCTACCCAAATGCCACACGATTCTGGGTGGGCACCGGTACTATATTGGCCGAAATTCCATGAGAAAATGTCTTCCCCCATGCGGACTCGAACCAGCGTAAGTCCCGTAGCTTTGCGCCAAGGCTTCTTGCCTTAACCACTCGGCTACGGCGCGGGACAGACCAAGAATGAAGTGGGAGAATAATGTCTACCGTCATTTGAGGGAAGTAGATTATACATGGGAAGATTGAAAAACATTAGCTCAGGATAGGGATGTATGGAGAGCTTATGTTCGCGCGACCATGAACATACGGGTTCGTAGAGCCATTGAGTTTAGGCCTATTTGTATACCGAAACTACATTGAACCAAAAATCTTGGCATCCAAAAGCAGAAATTTTAACGGTTAACTATCCAGCTAAAATTCCTTTACGAATTTTTGTGTAATATTCCATATAAAGCCCTATTGAACCGGATTTTATAACTATAAAAGTTAAAAAAAAAAACAGAAATTTCATAAATGAAAAATTGCATAATTTTATATGCAGAAACTCTTTGCGACACGCTTGCCCACGAACTCAATGCTTCTATGAGGCGCCAAGGGTCTAAAAAGGCACTTTTTCCTTTCATTCCTATAAAACAAACACTTCTTCTTTACGTTTTAGGCTTATTTACTAGCCTGTTCCGGCTCCAAATTGCTGTTCTTTCCATCTTTTCTTTGGTCTTTCCAAACTTCTTCTTCCTCGTGGTGAATAGCTGTATGCTGCTGTTGGTATTCTATTCTCAGTCATTCTTGCCAAGTGTTCTTTCCAGTTTGTTCTGTATTTCTCTATTGTTGTGTTTAGTTCCTATACTTTTAGTTGTTGTCTTACAACTCAAAATGGTGCCAAAACATAGTCTTCAGATAAAGTACATGGGGTTGTGGTCATCATTAACATGGAATTATTCAATTTATTGATGCTCGTGTGTCCAGTTCTTGCAGCTGCAACTCCCTGGGGTGGAGGGAGTATGTACAAACAATGAGAATAACTCCCTCTTGAAAATAATCCTCTTTACCTCCCTCCACACGCCTGACATATTGCAGAAAACGTGTCGCTATTCCAAAGACATGACCAACTACACGATTATACTTACAAAGCAAAATATACAGACTATAATCCTATCGTATTAATATACCATTTGTTAATAAGCCATACATATGAATTATAATAATAAGAAATAATAATGGGAAAAGTATTATTTTTGAAAGTCGCAAAAATATGACATCCACAGATATAATATTCGTAAACCCTCTTGTCAGTACACGCACATACTATTGAGTAACAATAAGAAATTAGGACTGGAAGTAAATATCAATAAAACTAAATATATGGTCACACGTAGAAATAATGGAAATGGACAGCTAATGACAAATGAGGGAAATTTTGAGGAAGTGACCGAATTCAAATACCTAGGAACAATAATCACAAACAGGAATGAGATGCACAAAGAAATTAAACATAGGCTCAATTCTGCAAATGCGTGCTATTATGCATTGCATAGACTTTTGATGTTCCAACTCCTTTCAAAAAACGTTAAACCGAAAATATATAAAACTATTATTCTACCAGTTATATTATATGGCTGCGAAACATGGACTCTTACTTTAAGGGAGGAAAGGAGATTACGAGTATTTGAGAGTAAAGTACTTAGGAAAATGTTTGGACCAAAGAGAGATGAATAGACAGGTGAATGGAGAAGACTGCATAACAATGAATTACATGGTATTTATAGGAAGCCAGATATAATAAGAACAGTTAAGTCTCGTAGACTGAGATGGGCAGGACATGTGGCACGTATGCGGAATGAAAGACTTGCATGGAAGCTTCTTGTACGCAAGCCAGAGGAAAAACGCCCAGTTGGTAGACCAAGAATGAGGTGGGAGAATAACATTAACTATGATTTGAGGGAAGTAGATTATACAGGGAATGATTGGAAAGCATTAGGTCAGGATATGTATGTATGGAGAGCTTATATCAGCGCGGCCATGAACCTACGGGTTCGATAGTGCCAGTGAGTAAATAAGTAAACCCTCTTGTCAGTTATTACAAATTCCTGAGGAATTTATTTAGAGTGTGCAGCAGAACTCTACCAGCAAACTTTCACAGGTTGTTCGGGTATGTTGGTTGAGCATTTTGATATAAAGAACCCATTGTTTCAGGTGAATTATTGCAGAGTAATGCGTTTTTGGTGTGTTCGTCATGTAACATGTCCTTTGGACTGTGATTATATGGATTCTGTTAGAATAAAAAGAAAAATAATAATAAACTAATCATCAGCTGTAATAAATAGGCCAACTGCAAAAATCTTAAACTGCAACACAAACAATAAACATTTACGTAAGTAATTTAATAGAGCAAGGATAAAACTCATTCCTTTTTGTTAAACACTGTACTGTACATTACAATGTGTACTCTTCAATATTGTACGTACTGTTTCATAGTTTAGAGCAAGTCTTATAATTATGTCGACTGCCATATAACTAACTAGCTAACTCACTACTTATCCCGATCTTCTTGGGAAAGACAAAAATGGTTATTGTGAGTTATCCATAAAAGATAAACATATCCTTCGGGCCAGATTTCAACCAGCAACCTATGTATTACTGGAATTATATACCACTACAGTAACCAAGAGCTAAGGCATGTTGTAACACGATATGCGATACACGGCTTTCATCATAAGGTGTGCAGAATCAAAAAATATCACGAACCTAGTGAGAAGTGCGTGTGTGAATTGTGTGGTGGACAGTGCGACCGATATCATATATCGAAATGCCCAAGAAACACGAAATCGCTGAATGACTACAACAAAGACTAAAGAACAATCAATGCTCATTAGGGCGAACCTTTCTTCTTATTATAAGTTTGTAATCGTATTCTACCCCTAATTAATTGAGGATACGTATGGCTCTCTTAATATCGTGTATTTTAGGTTATTTGTATCTCCACTTCTAATTTTTTTCGAACAAAAGGCACGCAGACATAGGCCTAAATGTGTGTGCATGTATATATATATATATATATATATATATATATATATATATATATATATATATATATATATATATGTTATAATTAAATGTTTAACATTGAGCAATGCAAGCTTAATATGGTATGATAAGAAAAATAAATGCCTGGACGGGATTCGAACCCGGATCTCTGAGTCTGTACCTCAGCGTGATATCCATTACACTACCAGGCGAATCCAATTCAAACACTTATTTTTCTTATATATGTATTATACTCTCCATTATTACTAGATGTCGCGAGAACACTGTCTTCACTGCCATCTAGTAGCTGACTATATCAAGTAAACAAATTAAAGAGAATATTTATTTTACTTTATAGCAGTGACGCTTTATCGATGTTATAATTAAATGTTTAACATTGAGCAATGCAAGCTTAATATGGTATGATAAGAAAAATAAACAAGTGTTTGAATTGGATTCGCCTGGTAGTGTAATGGATATCACGCTGAGGTACAGACTCAGAGATCCGGGTTCGAATCCCGTCCAGGCATTTATTTTTCTTATCATACCATATTAAGCTTGCATTGCTCAATGTTAAACATTTAATTATAACATCGATAAAGCGTCACTGCTATAAAGTAAAATAAATATTCTCTTTAATTTGCTTACTTGATATAGTCAGCTACTAGATGGCAGTGAAGACAGTGTTCTCGCGACATCTAGTAATAATGGAGAGTATAATACATATATAAGAAAAATAAGTGTTTGAATTGGATTCGCCTGGTAGTGTAATGGATATCACGCTGAGGTACAGACTCAGAGATCCGGGTTCGAATCCCGTCGAGGCATTTATTTTTCTTATCATACCATATATATATTTCCGTCCGAGCATTTATTTTTCTTAATTAAATAAAAATAAAACGTAGTTTTATTTGATTTTCATATTTATTATATAATTCAGTGACAGCTGTTTCGGTACACTGTTCCTACTTCAGACATGTTAACAAATTATGAATTGTGATCCAACTGATCTAAGCAACAATACTACAATATTTATTTAAATTTTTAAATTTAACAAAGGGGATTCATTGAAATCAAGTTGAGAATTTAACAGTTTTTTACTACTTTTAAATTTATTAATTTCTACAGCCTCCAAAAGATCTAACTTCTTACCCTTATCACAAATATGTAAAATTTCAAAATTTGGATCGAAACAATGATTAAATTGGAATAGGTGGTTAGCATTTTTTGAATTTTCTAAATTTCTGTTATATGCTCTCATGTGAGATAAAAGGTCTACCAGTTTGTCCTATATAGACATTGTCACATGTGCCACACTTCAATTTATATACACCTGATAATTTTTCTTTTTTTAGTTTTGGTTTTATTGTTTTTTATTATATTTTGTAGAGTTCTATTAGTTTTAAATGTCACATTAATGTTCAACTTTTTAAAGTGTTTAGATATTTTATTTGAAAGTGGGCCTATGTATGACATTACGACATATTTCTTTATGTTTTTTATTTTTCTTATCATGTCATATATAGGGCCTATATATATATATATATATATATATATATCCTATATATGACATAAGAAAAAGAATATATAGATACACACACACACACACATGTGTGCTGACTTTTTTTTAATCACACTAACCAGGTAATTTTGAGACGTTTGGACTTATTTTTCATATCGCGTCTAGCATCTTTCAATGTAAGTTAAGTCTATAATATCGGTATAGTCTATATGGCTATTATGTAGGCCTACACCGTGTCCCATTCAGACCTCCCACATTTTAATTAACCATAACACTCAAAGTATGCGGAATTATGAAATGAGGTTGCTATTAAAAGAAAGAGAAACTGAAAGAATTTTTGTTTTCATTGTTGCAATTGATTCAACTGTCGCATGTTGGGCAATAATGACATAAAACAAAATGACGACTCTTCAGCCACGAGCACAAACTGTTTTCTGGTATGCAGAGACGAAGTCAATAATAATTATAGTGCAAAGAAATTGCCGGAGAGAATATGGAGGAAATGCACCTGATGGGAAGACCATTAAGGCATGGCTTGAGAAGTTTCTGGCGACTGGAAGCGTTAAAAAAAGAATCAGGAGGTGCTCGTAAACGTGTTTCAGAAGAAAATATTAGAGCAGGATTTCAGAGAAGTTCACAAAAATCAATTCGCCAAGCTTCCCGGCACGTCAAAGGATATGTTGGACAGAACGTGGCACGAAATCGAATACAGACTTGATATTGTTCGTGCTACTAATGGTGCACAAATAGAGGTGTGTAGCAATGAAAATTCTTTGAGTTTCTGTTTCGCCTAATATCGGCCTCTTTTCATAATACCGCATACTTTGTTAGTAAGTAAAGTGATCCCACAACAGGCCTCAGGAGGCCCTTGGGGTAGTAGGAGGTTAAGGCTCCCACTTTTTCTAGACAATCGGCACTTTATGTCAGCCGGGTTGTCAGCCATGCGTGACGGCCGTCTTTACCCCAGAACAAGCGTCTGGTGCTCATTTCAGTTAGAGGCTGAGTCGACCCCAGGGCCATAGTGCCGCCAGAGGGTTTGGGTCAGTTTAAAAATCCTGACCCCAACGGGACTTGAACCCTCGACCCTCCGGCTTGTAGCTCAGTGCCTTAACCACTACGCTACGGCATGCCCCTACTTTGTTAGTTTTTTACTTAATACTTGCAGGCTTTCCACTTTACATCAGTTTGCATTTGATTCCTGCTTTCCAGAGATTCCTATCTTCCCATTGTCCATCTTCCATACCCCTCTTCATCATGGCATCATATATTCCCTTATACCATGCTCTTCTACTTCTCCCCCTCTTCCTTCTGCCTGGTACCATCCAATCCAACACCTGTTTAGGCCACTGGTCTTCCGACATTCGTTGTACATGTCCATACCACTGTAGAGCTCTCTTTGTTATCCTATCTATAACAGTTTCTTGTGCATCCATTTCTTGTCTGATATATGATTTCGAATATGTTGTAGCCTGGATATTCTCATGCTTCTCCGTAATCCATCCATTTCTGTCGCCAAGATTCCTTTTTGCATCCGTTCATTTATTGTCCAGCTTTCTGACCATATGTAAGTATACGTTCTATTATTGTCTGTATAATCTCTTTTTTTTTTTTGGTCAAATTTCTATTCCATAAAAGACCATTCAGGTTTGTTAGTTATGATTAATTAAAATGTGGGAGGTTTGAATGGGAAACTCTGTATATTCGTGTGTCTTTTCTACTACTAGTTAATGATAAAAAGGTCTACGTAATGAAACTAAGAATTTGGATCAACGACTATAAAAATTAGTCCCAGTCCATTTGGTCAGCCCCGATATTTGAACTCAGGACCTTTCTTTTTTTAATACTGTTTTTCCTTCCTGTTTTACCTTTTTTTCCCCCCTTTTTGTTTTACCTGTTTTGTCAACTTTATTTTATCCTCACATAGACACAAAGACAGAACACACACACCGAGACCAAGGATGGAGATTTAAAATCCCCTACCCCGCCAGGAATCGAACCCGGGTCGCCGGAGTGGAAGGTAGGGACTCTACCGACTACGCCACGGTGACGGACACTCGGATACTAGTCTCAAACGCTACAATCTGTGTCAGCTCGTTTCGTAAAAAGTTGCATTCAATTGTATCTTCTCTCAAGTAGTTTCTAATTGGATCTCACTGCTCTAAAATACAAAAAAAAATAGACACTATTCCGATTCATGTAAAATTGTATGCAGGAAATGGTTAGAACAGAGTGTAGTTATTTTGGAATGGACATTGAGAATATCGATTTGCTGGAACAATAATGTGGCTGGAGTGTTTGTGTATGAAACACACATGACACAGAATCGATAGTACGAGAGGAAAATAATGATGTGGAGGCGACAGCTGTGGGTTCACATGTCAATCACATTTCAACAAGTCACTAAAATAAGATTTCATATGCACTGCGACTTCATTAATTTCATATTCAACGCGATTCTAACTTTATTTATACAGCATAAATGTTTCCCATTTCTGAAATCAGGTCTCTGGTATTAACTTGTATACCTCTTGCCGAGATAAGTTCCAGTTGTAATGTAAACAAACCAGATGTATGACTGCATTTTCATTGGTAGAATAATGGTCTTACCTTTAAGAGTGAAAAGAACGTAGTTCGCTCTCTAAGGACCGATTTCACCAACAGAGGTAACTGTATTACGCCAGTTTCCCCGTGTATAATGCTTAGCATAAACTAGCGTAGTACAGTTATCTCTATTGGTGAAACAGACCCTAACACTCGAAATAAAGGAAATAAAAACACGCACACGCTATTGAGTAACACTAAGAAATTAGGACTGGAAGTAAATATCAATAAAACTTAATACTCGTATGTGGTCACACGTAGAAATACATTGTATAATGGAAATGGACAGCTAATGACAAATGAGGGAAATTTTGAGGAAGTGGCTGAATTCAAATACCTAGGAACAATAATCACAAATAGGAATGAGATGCACAAAGAAATTAAAAATAGGCTCAATTCTGGAAATGCGTGCTATTATGCATTGCAGAGACTCTTGATGTCCCAACTCCTTTCAAAAAACGTTAAACTGAAAATATATAAAACTATTATTCTACCAGTTATATTATATGGATGCGAAACATGGACTCTTACTTTAAGGGAAGAAAGGAGATTAAGTATTTGAGAATAAAGTACTTAGGAAATTTTTTGGACCAAAGAGAGATGAACGAACAGGTGAATGGAGAAGACTACACAACAATAAACTACATGCTCTTTATAGGAACCAGATATAATAAGAACAGTTAAGTGTCGTAGACTGCAATGGGCAGGACATGTTGCACGTATGGGGAATGAAAGACTTGCATGGAAGCTTCTTGTAGGAAAGCCAGAGGGAAAACGCCCAGTTGGTAGATCATGAATGAGGTGGGAGAATAACATTAACTATGATTTGGGGGAAGTAGATCATACAGGGAATGATTGGAAAGCATTAGGTCAGGATAGGGATGTGTGGAGAGCTTATGTCCGCCCGGCCATGAACCTACGGGTTCGATAGTGCCAGTGAGTAAGTAAGTAAGTAAGTAATTATCTAGCACATATCTATATCTTAAACTAACTCACTGGCATTATCGAACCCGTAGGTTCATGGCCGCGCGAACACAAGCTCTCCATACATCCCTATCCTGAGCTAATGTTTTCCAATCATTCCTGTATAATCTACTTCTCTCAAATCATACTTAATGTTATTCTCTCACCTCATTCTTGGTGTACCGACTGGCATTTTCCCTCAGGTTTTCCCACAAAAAGCTTCCATGCACGTATTTCATTCCCCCATTCGTGCCACATGTCCAGCCCATCGCAGTCTACGACACTTAACTGTTCTTATTATATCTGGCTTCCTATAAAGACCATGTAGTTCACTGTTATGTAGTTTTCTCCATTCACCTGTCTGTTCATATCTCTTTGGTCCAAAAAATTTTCCTAAGAACTTTATTCTCAAATACTCGTAATCTCCTTTCCTCCCTTAAAGTAAGAGTCCATGTTTCGCATCCATATAACTGGTAGAATATTAATTTTATGTATTTCCAGTTTAACATTTTTTTAAAGGACTTGGGGCATCAAGAGTCTCTATAATGCATGATAGCATGCATTTCCAGAATTGAGCCTATTTTTAATTTCTTTTTGCATCTCATTCCTATTTGTGATTATTGTACGTAGGCCCTATGTATTTGAATTCTGCCACTTCCTCAAAATTTCCCTCATTTGTCATTAACTGTCCATTTGCATTACATAATTTATTTGTACGTGTAACCACTATTTAGTTTTATTGATATTTACTTCCAGTCCCAATTTCTTAGTGTTACTCAATAGTGTGTGCGTGTTGCCTTTAGTATCTCCTCGCTATCGCTCAATAGTACTACATCATACATATCTATATCTTAAAATATATAATTACAATTTCAATACATTATGTAAGTCTTTTTTATAGTCTTACGAATGTGCAGTGCAAAATACATTTTAATTTATATTGTTTCAAAATGGCCACTTTGTGTAGAATTTCTTAAAACATTGAAATAGAAACCATTTGAAAAGCGTAGAGAAACAAATTATTTTGATTTTGTTTAAACAGTTTAGTGAAAAATGTCCTACATTAGCCATTGAGGATGTAGTGAAAAAACAGCAGAATTTACAGGTGAGTCAGCATAGAGCATTTATTCTGCTCGTAATTACCTACTCTCAACCACATAGATTAGACGTATTATTGAAGTAGATGAGAAAATCATGTATCGCTAACGAACAGTTCTGTAGGCCTACCTATCAGATGATAAATTACAAGCCTACAAGAAAATTGTCATTAGGATGGCGTAATAAACGAGACCTTAACGGGCCAGTAGATCCAATATAATGCAAGCAGGCAATATTTATAATATTAATAATAACAATAAGAATAATAATAGGCTAATAAAATATTACTATTATTATTATTATTATTATTATTATTATTATTATTATTATTATTATTATTATTATTATTATTATTATTATTATTATTATTATTATTATTATTATTATTATTATTATTATGTCTCGCGTCGTAGCCGAGTAGTTAAGGCAAGATACCTTGGCGCAGAGCTACGGGATTTGTGCTGGCTCGAGTCTTCATTGGGGAAGAAATTTTCTCATGAATTTCAGCCAGTATGGGACCGGTGACCATCCCGCATCGTGAGGCATTTGTGTACCTAACATAAGTAGCAGCTCCAGATTGAAAATAAAAGCTATAACGGCTAGGGGACCCGACATGCTGACCACATATCACTCTTACACTGGCAGGATTATCGTCTAGCTCTATGATTAACACATGTGGAAGTGAGGTTATTAATATTATTATTATTATTATTATTATTATTATTATTATTATTATTATTATTATTATTATTATTATTATTATGTCCCGCGCCGTAGCCGAATGGTTAAGGCAAGAAGCCTTGGCGCAGAGCTACGGGACTTGCGCTGGTTCGAGTCTCCATGGGGGAAGAAATTTTCTCATGGTATTTCGGCCAGTATGGAATCGGTGCCCACCCAGCATCGTGATGCATTTGGGTAGCTACAATAAGTAGCGGCTCCAGGTTGAGAAAACCAGCTATAATGGCTGGGGGACTCGACATGCAGACCACATGTAACCCCTACACTGGCTGTATATCATCTACCTCTGTGATTGACACATGTGGGTGTGAGGCCAGCAGCCGGATGGTAGGCTAAGGGCTTTGTAGGCCTGTCGCGCCAGGAGTATTATTATCAGTATTATTATTATTATTATTATTATTATCAGTATTATTATTATTATTATTATTATTATTATTATTATTATTATTATTATTATTATTATTATTATTATTACGAAAGATAAAATGTTAAAGCTCTGCTTACGCTTCTAAAATTAAAACTCATCATCATCATAGTACATTCACGAATTTAGGCCATTTGTTGACCTGTTTCGGCCTCAAGAGAAACACCATCCAGAAGTCTTTTGAGTGGACGTCCTGGTCTTCTTCTTCCTGCAGGTTGATATCTTAACATTAGTTTGGGTATTCTGTGATCTTCCATTCGATGAACATGTTGTATCCATCTTGACTTATAATCAGAAATTTTGTTTTCTAAAGATTCCATGTTAATTCTTCTAAGATGTCTTCATTTTTTTTTGTGATCTAGTAGTGTGTATCCTGCAGTCCTCCGAAGATATCTCATTTCAGCAGATCTAAGTCTCTGTATATCCTTCTGTTTCAACGTCCATACTTCGCTACAATACAAAAGAGTTGGAAGAGCCAGTGTTTTATACACTTTCAGTCTTGAATGCTTTTGGACTAACTGTGGCTTGAAGATAGAATTTATTAACCCTAAAATTCTTAAAAATTTAGATATTTTTGCATTTACATCCTTTTCTTCTTCATATGAGATATTGCATCCTAGATATGTAAAATTATTCACCTGTAAAATTAAAACTATTTCCAATATTCGTAGTTTTCATGGAGCATTATTCCAATGCATGATAGGATGAACTCAGATAACCACCTGACATTGGTCAATTCGTGATCTTTCTTAAACACGGCATATATTTATGATTATCAGGATGTTAGGATCACCGTCGAAGACGGCATAGAACATTACAAAATGATCGGGAGTGGCCCTGACACCCTGTCAACCGCACATCTAGGGAAGTATTACGAATTTACTTGTATCACGAGTTTACCTAAGTTTACCCCACTTCGTGGGTGAAATTTCTTCAGTTGGACTAAACACACAAAAATGTAAGAATTAAACAAGGCATGGGGAGGGGTGGCACGGTAATATATGAGCGGCAGCAATGTCACAAGTTCGGGTCCACTGTGCACTAATTAAAGAGATAAACAGAAGGGGTTCAAGTGCTACCTGCTGTTCGGAAATCGATCTGAATCAACTGTGAATTCTTGAGAGGGAACCCTCGCTCATTTTTATCTTCTCTACGATCGACCTCATAGCAACCAATTTGTGTTTGTTTCCGTTGGAATGCTCGGCACACAAAATTCCAGTAGAAATTTCTGGAGCTATGGTAAACTCAGTAATGTTCTAATTAGAAGTTTTAGATATATAGACGGACGGACTTTTACAAAACATACATACTCCATATGGCCAAGCTGGTGTTTTCGTAAATATATCATCCTGTGAGATGTTTCCAGAAGAAAAATGTTACAACATACAGTTCCCATGAAACACACGATTGAGGCTCTTATATCTGATTCGAACTTTCCCAATGCAAATTATTTTGTCCCTATTTTACAGAGGAACTGAAGCCGCTAGGACAATAAGATGGAAAGATATTATATTAAAGCTTTAGTATTCATTTCTAACTTTTGTTAAGATTACCTATAGAACAGATTTTCTTTTTTTTTCAAAATGTATCCAGTTTGCTGTTTCTACATCACTGATAATTTATATGTTTTTATATTTAATTACGCTTGCTGAGTAAAAAAGAAAATCTTATGCCTTTTACTCTGTAAGAAAGAAAGAAAGGAAGAAAGGAAGAATAATTAATTATGATTATTATTATTATTATTATTATTATTATTATTATTATTATTATTATTATTATTATTATTATTATTATTATTATTATTATTATTACACCAAAGGAACACTATTATCAGAGGAAAACTTGGAGTAACAAGTTTAAATGAAGATATACAAAGATACCAACAAGAATAGAAAAATCATCTGAGGAGAATGGCAAGAAATAGACTTCCAAAATTGGCATTCCAATATACCCCAACTGGACATAGGGACCAAGGAAGACCAAAACATCGGTGGAAAGATCAAGACCATCTTCGCTAGGTTTACCGTACAGGCCACACGGCCTAAAACGAATTTGTTCATTATTATTATTATTATTATTATTATTATTATTATTATTATTATTATTATTATTATTATTATTATTATTATTATTATTATTGAATGCAGGCTTTCACGGCCGGTAATCATAATGTTGAGTGATTCCGGGCCGTGGTCCATTACTGGTGTTCCTACCAGACGTTTCTCCCTCACCTGCGGAGGGCATTTTCAGTGGCGAGTACTTCTAGGTGTTGTTTCCTGGTCGCAGGCTCGACTGTAAATGTTGAGTAAAAAAGTCACAGTAGAGCCTCCAACCAGGAAACAACACCTAGAAGTACTCGCCACTGAAGATGCCCTCCGCAGTTGAGGGAGAAACATCTGGTAGGAACACCAGAAGTAAAGCGTCCAGAAGGTAGACCAAGAATGAGGTGACAGAATAACATTAATTTGATTTGAGGGATATGTGTTATAACACGGATGATTGGAAAACATAAGCTGAGGATAGGGATGTACGGAGAGCTTGGGATCTTGAACCCCCGGGTTTGATAATGTCAGTGATCATAGATTAAGATAAAACGATAACTTATATTAGAGTAATTATTAATATTTTAATAAAATAATGGAAAAATTATATTATATGGATGCGAAACGTGGACTCTTACTTTAAGGGAGGAAAGGAGATAACGAGTATTTGAGAATAAAGGTCTTAGGAATTTTTTTTTGGTCAAAGAGAGATGAACAGACAGGTGAACAGAGAAGACTACATAACAATGAACTATATGGTCTTTATAGGAAGTCAGATATAATAACAGTTAAGTCTCGTAGACAGCGATGGACAGGACATATGGCACGAATGGAGAATCAAAGAGGTGAATGGAAGCTTCTTGTAGGAAAACCTGGGGGAAAACACCCAGTTGGTAGACCAAGAATGAGGTGTGAGAATAACATTAAACATAATTTGAGGGAAGTAAAGTATACAGGGAATGAATGGAAAACAGCTCACGAAATAGATGTATGGAGGGCTCATGTCCGCACAGTCATGAACCTAAGGGTTCAAGTCCGCACGGCCATGAACCTAAGTGGTAGTGAATTAGTTAGTTAATGGAGAAATGAATTGGTAGATATTATTTAAATTGGTGCCAAATTATACAAAAATGTGCAAATAAATAATAATTTACGGTTATGCATGATTAGTTTTCATTGCGGTCTGATAGACTACTATTAAATAGGCTGGCATCAAAAATTGAGTTCATTCAATTAAACAAAATAAACTGTAATCCATAAAATAGCAAAATGGGACCATAAATTCGATTTGCTGAGAAATTCGCTCGTTCACGCAATTCCTGCGTAAATGATTTTGTTATTTAGCCCATATATATATATATATATATATATATATATATATGAACTCCACCAATGCCGGTCCGAACTCCGGATGAGAAAGGAGGAGGGGATGGAGTAACACCTCGCTTAAAAAATCTATGTTCAGCTGACCCGGCTGATAGTACAGCTCGAGTCCAAGCTCTGTGTGTTTGCGGGGGGAAGTGTGGGGAGTGGGAGGAGGTACACTTCTCTGCTTCTCATAGTACTAACAGCTGAGACAGCAAATTCCTTTCAGACACACGGAGCTGGGTCCCGAGCAGTACCTTGTAAGGGTCCGTAGCCAGGATTACGGTGAAGATCCCAACGGCGCGCCGGATTCAGCAGAGTAGGAGACTACGGTATGGTACAGACGGCGGATGAGGCAATGAAGGGTGGATCAGACTCTTAGCTGCAGTGAAAGCAACTGATATCTATGGTGGACTCCAGAAAAAGTCCCAGGTTATCCAGGTTGGGGGGTTGATGCTATGGGCCAGCTCTTCGTACATTGTAAAAAAACCTAATGCTAAAAAATAAAATAATTGCATATTTTGGTTAAGGACATAATCATCATCATCATCATCATCTACACGGTATAGGCTCCAATGGCCTGTTCTGGTTCAATACTTCATCGCTTTCTTGGTCTGCCAGGATCTCTTCTCCCTCGTGGTTTGTACATCCAAGCTTGCTTCAGAAGTCTGTTGTTATCCATTCGTTGCAAGTGTTCAGTCCGTCGCTTCTTGTAATTATAGAGTTTATGTATAATTGTCATTACTCCTAACTCTTCTCTTATAGTTTCGTTCCTTAAACGATCTCGTCTTGTACATCCCTTAACTGCTCGTAAAAATTTCATTTCTGTCGATTGAATATATATATTTTGGCAAATGCCTCAGGTTGTCTTCCGACATTTCTGGTTTCTCTCCTGGCATGGCGTATTTGTAACCCACTTCTGAGGTTGGGGGCGCCTCGAAGGCGGGGTTACTTTGCCCCGATAATATGATCGGTGATGATGATAATAGTGGTGCAACAGGAGAGTCCCTACTCCTAAGCTTAATCTAAGATGAATATGAATGATGATGATTGCGATGGCTATATGATTTCTGGGACCGTTTGGGCCTTAAAGTTTTCCTGACATTTGTCTTTCAGGTGAGGAGAAACCCCGATAAAAACCTCAACCATAAAAACTGCCCCGACCACCGCTGTGGTCACGCAGCGGGCACGGGTTCGATCCCCGGTCGGGGATGACCATCATCATCCTTCATTATCTTTATCATTATCATCATCCTTCACCGGTGTGGAAAGCAACAGGAAGCTACCACACCTACAACTCCCTAGTAAAGCTGCAAGCATAGCATAAAAATGCTATGATTGCAGTGAAGGATCTGCCTTGGGGCAGAATTACTGTGGATGGATGGATAAGACATGGTACTAATTATGCTTACTGTTGCTAATCATAAACCAAAACAATTCTTCATGACCTTATCTAAATAAATGTGATCCTTATATTTTCCCCCATCCATGCTAAATGATTTGGAAAACAGATATTTGAAGAATATTGTATTTCAGACATTTCTATAAATAAAACTCTTGGATTCGATACGTAATAGTGAATATTCATTTTTTTTATTTTTTCACCAAGCAAAACTGTTTATATATTCATTAGATCTTCATTCGTCAGTTGTTAAGTTCAGTCAGTGAAGTTCTTATTCTAGTGGAAGGTGACGTCAGAGCTTATACTTGACGTACTCCGTGAATGATGCCTTATTGTAACTCCAGGGGTCACATGTTTGACATGTCTTTAGAAAAGAAGGAGCACGGGGGTGAACGTTTCCATGGTAACCATCTCTTCTTGCTCAAGGCGGTGTTTTAATTAGGAAGAATCTAGTGCGCAGGTCCTCCAACTCAGTCTTTGTTTGTCAATACAAATAATACCAACATCAAATCTACTATTTGTTTAATTCTGGTTAATAACAAAATAATTTTAAAAAATGTGTAATATTTTATCCCTTTTCTTATAGCAATCCTGTGTGTTGTTAAAGTCTAGTGGATAATACTTGAAAATGGACATGAGAAAGTACAATAGACCTATATATCACACGATCATCAAAGTTTTAAATAAACCGGTATCCTTATGTTATTTATATTTTGCCGAGACATGGTACCTTTCTCACAGGGTTTACTGATTTTATATAACATATGCTTTGAGATATTAATCGATCGTTAAACATTTTTCATTGTCGTAAATAATTTACGAGAATTAAAATATGCTTTGAGACATTAATCGATTGTTAAACATTTTTCATTGTCGTAAATAATTTACGAAAATTAAAATATGCTTTGAGACATTAATCGATTGTTAAACATTTTTCATTGTCGTAAATAATTTACGAGAATTAAAATATGCTTTGAGACATTAATCGATTGTTAAACATTTTTCATTGTCGTAAATAATTTACGAAAATTAAAATATGCTTTGAGACATTAATCGATTGTTAAACATTTTTCATTGTCGTAAATAATTTACGAAATTAAAATATGCTTTGAGACATTAATCGATTGTTAAACATTTTTCATTGTCGTAAATAATTTACGAAAATTAAAATATTAACATTTTCAACATAATTTACGATATTAATTTCATTTTAAAATGCACTACGTTATAACTTTTTGATAACGACAAATACAAATATAATAATTAACTACTAGCATCACTATTATTTTAAATTACATCTGTTTTCACACACACATACATACACACACACACACACACATATACATATATATATATATATATATATATAGTCGGCCGCGGTGGACTAGTGGTTATGCTCCTTGCCTCTGGTCCCGAGGGTTGCGGGTTCAAACCCGGCCGGGGTCGATGGGTTTTTTAGGACGGAAAAATCCAAGAAGCAAGTCCTCCGGGAGGGACTTTAAGCCGTGGGTCCCGAGTCTGAAGATTTTCAGGCTCGTAAAAGATCCTTAAGCCTGAATGAAAAGGCCTCTAAGCAAAATTTACCGAACTTTCCCGTCCTAGTACTACCTTGGTTTCCTAGATGTCAGTATGAGGCGGAACGCTGACCACGGACCACTCAAAATATGACATCTATACGAAAACAAGTGTAACTAAATTAGTATGGTTCAAATTCTTCCCTGTGGGGGGAGAGCGCCTAAATCTCTGGAAAGGGAAAACATGGGCTTACAACAAATATATATATATATATATATAGTTTATTACGTTCACTGTTAGGAATTAATAGACTGCATCACCAAAGGAACACTATTACCAGAGAAAAATTTGGAGTACCAAGTTTAGATGAAGATGTAGGAAGATACCAACAAGAATGGAAAAAATCATCTGAGAAGAATGGAAAGAAATATACTTCCAAAATTGGCGTTCCAACACAGGCCCTACTCCAACTGGATATAGGAACCAAAGAAGACCAACACATCGGTGAAAAGATTAAGACGGATTTGTTTATGACGATATATATAACACACACACAAGACCGTAAAGTATTTTAACAAGATCTGAACGATGTTCTAAATGAGACAGGATCAGAAACTATATTATCCGAGAAAAAATTAACTTTAGTGAAACAATTATACAATTTGTGGGAAATAAACAATTACAATGATTTGGACACGTGAAGAGAATGAATGAAGATAGATTGCCAGTTAGGAGTTTGGAGTAGATTCCAAATCGGAGGAAAAGAAGAGGGAGACCTAAGAAGACACGGATATAGGGAATTAATAATTTGATGAAGTACAGGGAACTGCAGGATGGTGACTGGAAGGATAGAGATGAATGGAGGAAGAGAATCAAAACTTAATATTGGGCACAGGAAGATGTTGTATACATTTAAAACCTGTTAAAAAATAACTAACTCACTGGCACTATCGAACCCTTAGGTTCATGGCCGCACGGACATAAGCTTTCCATACATCCCGGTCCTGAGCTAATGTTTTCCAATCATTCCCTGTATAATCTAGTTCCCTTAAATCATGGTTAATGTTATTCTCCCACTTCATTCTTGGTCTACCAACTAGGCATTTTCCCTCTGGTTTTCTTACAAGAAGCTTCCATGCACGTCTTTCATTCGCCATTCGTGACACATGTCCTGCCCATAGCAGTCTACGAGACTTAACTGTTCTTATTATATCTGGCTTCCTATAAAAACATGTAGTTTACTGTTATGTAAACTTCTCCATTCACCTGTCAACCTGTTAAATAATAAATAAAGTAATAAGGCTAAATACAACACATATTCAATGTTCTTTATCCAATCTAACTGAATAATTGTTCTTTAAATCTAACCATTCAACTTTTATGTTTTTGATCAGTAGCTCAAGTTCAGACTGGCCAGAAACCCACTCAGTATCTCTTAAAATAAATATCAAGATTTTTTTCGGTTGTTAAATTGACAGGTGTTCGTGTCCCCTATTGGTCTTCATAGCCTATTAACGAGATATATTTATCGTAAGTAATGCCACGAGTGATTTCCAAATTACGAAGTGAGGAGTGAATTTTTCTAGAGAATTTGGAAATCAAGAGTGGCATTTGTTAGGACTATTTAACGAATAAAATTAAGCTGTTTACTCACAAATCATTATTTAAATATAGTTATTTTAAAATATTCATATATTTAATGTAAACGGCGATGTTTGAAAACAAATGAGAAACGTTGTTTCATTTGTTCATCACTGCAACCAGATCATATTTATTGTCAAATAGAATCGCAATATTGTAAGAATGTTCTGTAGTGGAGAAAAAATGAAGCACGTCATTACAGTATTTTTATATTATTATAATTATTAATTTCTGATGTCCTATGACGTAAATATGTCAATTATATTTTTCTGCAATGTTAATTCCTGGGAAATAATACATTTAAGAAAGTTCAAACAGTGGTTTCTTTAATAGTGTGTGGAGAACATATGTTTAACGACTCACCTCATATAATTTCAAATTTCTTTGATACCGGCGGTTTGAGACAATATCTTGTCCCTCTTCAGTCATGGCTTCCACTGATGGTTTCTTTTTTATGGTATAACTTAATCAATTGCTAGGAATGTTTTTCTATTATATCTCGCAAGCAGAATCTGGTTATATTCGTGTACTGTATATACAATCTGAGAGCCACTTGATTAAATGAAAGTGATAAAATTGAGGTGAAAAACGATTGTGATTAGTTGTAAATGAAAATTCATTGAAATGTGATTGGTCATTGACTGCCATTTAAGGCATGAGTTAAATAGTTTTTGATAAAGTAAATAGTTTGAAAGCCTCAACAACTATTGGTGCTTTTATATTGAGAGTTGCAAAATACGAATTCACGTCCAATGCAAAAATTTGTTTTCGCACATTATATAGCTCTTTCGGTATAAAATAAGTGTCGCAGAACGAATTGGCAGCACTACATACCATTTTCTAACTTCAATTAAAATCCTTGTATCAAACCTTGCATCAAATCTGATTCCTCTAAATTGAATTTTTTTTTCTTCCATTTTAAATTTGGGATTAAAGGCAATATTTCCTCCAACTCTATTGTCTATCTGGAACATTTGTCTCGTTCATTACGACAGTGGGGACCTCTAGCTACTATTCTTCTAATACGGTAACAACTTTTTTTTTTTTTCGGAATGTAGTGTTCCACCTCCTTTGTTTTATAGACAGGCTACTCAACTTCCTACAGTTATGATCAACACCTAATCAATCACAAATATTAGATAAGCGTTTAAATTATACTGTAAACAATGGAAAGATTTTCAGATAAACATATAAATTCAACTAAAAAAATGGAAAACCAAATAATAATAATAATAGTAATAATAATAATAATCATAATAATAATAATAATAATAATAATAATAATAATAATAATAATAATAATAATGTGGAAACAGGTCTACAACAGATCATATTTTTAGTATAAGACAGATTTTAGAAATTAAATGGGAATATAATGGTACTGTACATCAACTACTGTAGGCTATATGTAGACTTCAAAAAGACATACGATTCAATCAAGAGGGAGAAGTTATATAGTATCCTGCTGGAGTTCGGAATTCCTAAAAAGTTTGACTTACAAAAAAAAAGTAAAGTGATCCCAGAACAGGCCCGGAGGCCCTTGGGGTAGTAGGAGGTTAAGGCTCCCACTTTTTTCTAGACAATCGGTACTTTATGTCAGCCGGGTTGTCAGCCCTGCGTGACGGCCGCCTTTACCCCCAGAACAAGCGTCTGGTACTCATTTCCGTTAGAGGCTGAGTCGACCCCAGGGCCATAGTGCCGCCAGAGAGTTTGGGTCAGTTTAAAAATCCTGACCCCAACGGGACTTGAACCCTCGACCCTCCGGCTTGTAGCTCAGTGCCTTAACCACTACGCTACGACGTGCCCCCGTTGACTTACACGAATGTGTCTAAATGACACAAAGGAGTAGGGTGCGTATAGGCAAACAGTTTTCGGATACTTTTGAAATCCAGAATGGGTTGAAGTGAGGAGATGCAATATCTTCTCTACTATTTAATTTTGTACTAGAGCATGCCATTAAATCTTTAGAGGATGAAGAAGTCCTACAACTCAATGGTATTAATAAGCTGTTTGTTTATGCCGATGATGTGTAGTACTACTGGGCGATAGCGAGGAGATTACTAAAGGACAACACGCACAGTCTGTTGAGTAATACTAAGAAAATGGGACAGGAAGTAAATATCAATAAAACTAAATATATGGTCACACATAGAAAGAAATACATTATATAATGGAAATGGACAGCTAATGACAAATGAGGGAAATTTTGAGGAAGTGGCTGAATTCAAATACCTAGGAACAATAATCACAAATAGGAATGAGATGCACAACGAAATTAAACATAGGCTCAATTCTGGAAATGCGTGCTATTATGCATTACAGAGACTCTTGACGTCCCAACTCCTTTCAAAAAAACGTTAAACTGAAAATATATAAAACTATTATTCTACCAGTTATATTATATGGATGCGAAACATGGACTCTTACTTTAAGGGAGGAAAGGATATTACGAGTATTTGAGAATAAAGTTCTTAGGAAAATTTATTGGACCAAAGAGAGATGAACAGACAGGTGAATGGAGAAGACTGCATAACAGTGAATTACATGGTCTTTATAGGAAGCCAGATATAATGAGAACAGTTAAGTCTCATAGACTGCGATGGGCAGGACATGTGGCACGAATGGGAATGAAAGACGTGCATGGAAGCTTCTTGTAGGAAAACCAGAGAGAAAGCGCCGAGTTGGTGGACCAAGAATGAGGTGGGAGAATAACTAACTATGATTTGAGGGAAGTAGATTATACAGGGAATGATTGGAAAACATTAGCTCAGGATAGAGATGTATGGAGAGCTTATGTCCGCGTGGCCATGAACCTACGGGTTCGATAGTGCCAGTGAGTTAGTTATTTAGTTAGTTAGTTAGTTAGTTAGTTAGTTAGTTAGTTAGTTAGTTAGTTAGTTAGTTAGTTAGTTAGTTAGTTAGTTAGTTAGTTAGTTATGACACCACCTTTCTTTTTCATTCTCATATAGCCTATTATATTTTTCAGCATGCCCCATTACATCAGTAATATTACATGCTTACAATTACATATTTACATTTATAAGTAATTTAACATGTTACACTGTTTTAATAATAATACAACAATATTATACTTCTAAGCCTTTTTTTACTTCCTCTTCCTTTCCTCTCCTTTTCCCCCTTTTCCCTTCATAGATTGTTTGAGCAAATCTTTGAAAACTTCTCAAATGCCTGGTTATTAATTGCTAGTTTGTGACTGGCCAATTGTCTCCTTTTTTGCCTTATTTCACTTATTAATTTATATATTTGTTGTCTAGTGTCTGGACATTCATATAATAGGCGATTGACAGTTTGTTCTCCTGTGTTGCATGTATATGTTGAGTTGTCGATAATACAGAATCTATGAAGATACGATTTTGTTTTCCTATTACCTGTGACCATTGCAGTGAATGGTGGTGTTGTAGGTAGCTTTAATTTTAATCTTTCCTTAATTGATGGAAATAAGTATATCGCTTTTGTTGCACTGACCCATCTGTTCTGCCATTTCTGAATACCTATTTCATTTTGTTTTGTTGTGAGAGTTGATTTCGATGTTTTATTATAAACAATATCAGTTTCCTCATCTTCTGCTGATTATTTAGCCAATTTATCTACCCCTATTGCGCGTTATTGGCCGTTTGTTCTTGCATTTTTAATGATATTACGAAATTGTGATAATGATGAAATGTATCCCGGTAACGAAATTCCAATTCAGCATTTGTCTTGACGAGTGAGTAAAAACAGGGGGTCTGCACCGGGATATGAACACGTGACTTCTCAAATAGGAGTCTCAAACGCTATACCGCCTTAGCTAACTCGCTCCGTTCTTGCATTTATAACACTGGTCAACATGATTTTTGTCTCATGAGTACCATTAGTTGTACTTAATGACGTTTTCTATCGTGTTTTCAAATAGCCTATGTATTCTGAATTTCTCCATCTCCCACAGTTTTTTATTTCAATTTCAATTAATGAATTTAAATAATTATTTTTAATAAACGTTTTTTCGTCCATTTGTCCATTGTTAAAATAAAACCGAATGAGCTAACTCTGAATTATTACAGTAATGGAAATGATATATCAAGGCAAATGGAATCCTAATATGCTGGCCGAAGATTATTGTTGGACCATCAAGAGGAATGCTCCATAGGCAAAAAATAGCAGAAAATCGTCATTTCTTATTTTGTAGACCAGTCCGAATGTTCGAATATTGTGTAGTTACGAATGTAGAAAATATTAAAATGTTTGAAATTATAAATTCCTGTCTCTCGGAAACCATGCGTGATGGAGAAAAACCGATATCGTATTTGAATTCAGGAGAAAAAATACTATCAGAATCACATACGAGAATTTTTCTTTCTGAGACGAAAAAAATGTTTCTTTTTTGTTGCTCAGTGTAATTAAATAATAATGATGTTTAATTTTCACGCTTTTGGATCTGTTTTCATTTTAAGTTATTTTACCACGTGGAAGCAAGTACTTGGCGGTTGCTAGGTAACAGAACAGGAGGAACAGGCTTTATCGCAGAACCACAACAAACCCAAAAACAAACAAATAAACAAACCGCTAACTACAAAACATAAGCCAGTTGTCATTACCAAAACTAACCACTTTAATTATTCATTTAGTCTCTCTCTCTCTCTCTCTCTCTCTCTCTCTCTCACGCTCACATTCTCTCTCACACACTCTCTCTCACAATCTCTCTCTCATTCACTCTCTCCCACATTCTCTCTCACACATTTTCTCTCTCACGCACATATTCTCTCTTTCGTTTTCTCTCTCACACATTCTCTCTCATTTTCTCTCTCTCTCACACATTCTCTCATTTTCTCTCTCTCATACATTCTCTCTCTCTCACATTCTCTCTCTCACACATTCTCTCACACACATTCTCTCTCTCACACGTTCTCTCTCTCTCACATTCCCTCTCCCTCACATATTCTCTCTCTCTCACATTCTCTCTCACACATTCTCTCTCTCTCTCTCATTCTCTCTATCACATTCTCTCTCTCATTTTCTCTCTCACATTCTCTCTCTATTCTCTCTCTCACACATTTTCTTTTTCTCTCTCTCATTCTCTCTCACATAATCTCTCTCACGTTCTCTCTCTCATTTTCTCTCCTTCTCTCTCTCACATTCCCTCTCTCTCACACATTCTCTCTCTCACACATTTTCTCTCTCTCTCTCTCTCTCACGTTCTCTCTCTCACATTCTCTCTCTCTCTCTCACTTTCTCTCTTTCTCACATTCTCTCTCTCACACACATTATCTCTCTTTCTCACATTCTCTCTCACACACATTCTCTCTCTCTCACACACACACACATTCTCTCTCTTTCACATTCTCTCTCTCTCATTCTCTCTCTCATTCTCTCTCTCACATTCTCTCTCTCACATTCTCTCTCTCTCGTTTTCTCCCTCTCTCTCATATTCTCTCTCCCTCTCACACATTCTCTCTCTCACATTCTCTGTCACACATTCTCTTTCTCACAATCTCTCTCTCGCACATTCTCGCTCTCACTGTCCCTCTCCCTCTCATCCATCCAGCTATATTTATTTCTCATTTTCTATTCCTTCTTTAATATCTTAGGTTTACCGTGTCTATACCTGCATTTCCCCACCTGGGAAACGGATGTCCCGCTGTGGAAGTTACTTAATGAAGCTAATTTAGTTACGCTTATTTCCCTACAGATGCGCAGAAAGAAATTAAACATGAGATGAAATCTAGATACACATACAGAAGTTTTTATCCACTATAGAAACTCTTGTCGTATAAAATTTCTCAAAAAATGTTCATTATTTTTGTCCAATATCACCAGGTTACCTTTACTATATTCTGGCATTTTCTCCTGCATTGTAATCCGCTTCTAAAGTTGGAACGCCTGGAAGACAGTTACGTTACCCTGATGATATGATGTGTGCTAAATGATAATGAAGTACTAGGATAGTTCTTAATCGTAAACATAACCTAAATTCCAGACCATGTGATCAAAGGGACAATTCCCTTTAAGGAAACGTTTCAGTGGCGTGATCGTGAACTGAATCCGGGACCTCATAAACTAGAGTCCGGAGCTCTAATCACAAGACAATGAGGCTGATCCGTAAAATGTTAAATTGAAAATATATAGGGCCTAACTAACCCAATGGCACTTTCGAACCCGTAGGCATATGGCCGCGAGGACATAAGCTCTCCATACATCCCTATCCTGAGCTAATGTTTTCTAATCATCTCTGTGTAATCTACTTCCCTCAACTCATGATTAATGTTAATCTCGCACCTCAATTATTGGTCTATCAACTGGGCATTTTCCCTCTGGTTTTCCTACAGGAAGCTTCCATGCCCCTCTTTCATTCCCCATTCGTGCCAGAAATCCTGCCCATTGCAGTCTACGAGACTTAACTGTTCTTATGATTTCCTACAAAGATCATGTAGTTCACTGTTATGTAGTCTTTTTAATCGAATTGAAAACGTATAAAACTTATTTTTCCAATTATACTATTTCTTCTTCTTCTTCTTCTCCCAATGCCACCAGGTTGTCTCTTATGACATTTCTGGCTTTCTCTCCTAGCTTTGGCAGATTTGTAATCCATTTCTTAGGTTGGGGCACTTGGAAGGCAGAGTTACGTTACCCAGATGATATGATGGGTGATAATGAAATGCCAGAAGAGTCCTCAACCTAAATTCCAGACCATGGGCAACCACAGGAATAACTCCCTTTAAGAAAAAACATTCCTATGATCTGACCGGCAATCGAACCCGGGACCTCATGAACTGTAGTCAGACACACTGACCACTAGCCCATGAGGCTGGTCAGATGTAAAATATTCTCTTACTTTTTAGAGGAAAGATTACAAGGTGATCTCGTTAATATATTCACATGCGTCACTAATTAGATGACGAGGCTTATAAGTACTTAGGAAAATTTCTGGACCGAAGCGAGGCGGAGAGATGAATGGAGAAATCTACATATCATTGAGCTACGTTATCTTTATGGGAAATCAGCCAAAATATTAACAGTTCAGTCTCATAGAATGCGCTAGAGATTGGAATAAACTTCTTGTTGGGAACTAAAGCAGAATTTTAATATTATAATAAATATAAAAGTTAAAGTTAATAATTTTGTATTTTAAAATATAACTTCATCATCATCATAGTACATTCACGAATTTAGGCCATTTGTTGACCTGTTTCGGCCTCAAGAGAAACACCATACAAAAGTCTTTTGAGTGGACGTCCTGGTCTTCTTCTTCCTGCAGGTTGATATCTTAACATTTGTTTGGGTATTCTGTGATCTTCCATACGATGAACATGTTGCATCCATCTTGAATTATAATCAGAAATTTTGTTTTCTAAAGATTCCATGTGTAATTCTTCTAAGATTTCTTCATTTTTTTTTTGTGATCTAGTAGTGTGTATCCTGCAGTCCTCCGAAGATATCTCATTTCAGCAGATCTAAGTCTCTGTATATCCTTCTGTTTCAATGTCCATACTTCGCTACCATACAAAAGAGTTGGAAGAGCCAGTGTTTTATACACTTTCAGTCTTGAATGCTTTTGGACTAACTGTGGCTTGAAGATAGAATTTATTAACCCTAAAATTCTTAAAAATTTAGATATTTTTGCATTTACATCCTTTTCTTCTTCATATGAGATATTGCATCCTAGATATGTAAAATTATTCACCTGCTCCAAAATTTTATTGTCCAGTACAATTTTACTTCTGACAGGATCTACACCTTGAAATGCCATAATTTTTGTTTTTCAAGTCTCAACACAAAAAAATCCAAAAGGAATTGAAATAAAATATAACTTAAATAAATAAAAACATCTAAATAATTCATTGTTGGTTATTGTTGAATAAAAATGTCTCAGTAACAATTAAAGAAATTGTATTACATAACACTCTTTGTAAATAATGCTTTTAAAAATTGTTTTAAGTCATTGTAGTCAAAATTATAAATCCTTCTGTTATAACTGTAATAAGAACACCTGCTTAACTTCATATTCTTAAATTAAAGTAAACTAAACTCTGACTGGATGTTAAAACAATTAACTTTTGTATTTAACAAATCAATTTAAACCTTATATTTAAAGAACTATTAACCAAGAGAATTTAAAAATAACATCATGTGATGTAATAATGTTCTTTAAAATTATAAAAGAATTACACTAGTTATTCTGCATACAACTTCCAACAAAGACAGAAGCAAGAAGAGATCTCCTGATAAAATGTAATATTTAATACAAGAAGAATAATTGATTTAAGAAAAGAAGAGAATTTATTTTTAGATTGACGGTGAAGAATAATATCACCTACATATACTTAATCTGCTGGAAACTTTAAGAAGTGAATAAATGTGCAATTATTTCTACAAGAAACATTTCATTTAGTAATTTTTAAGTGTTTTCCTATCCAGTGTACCAACTTCCGACCCTAAGAAGAGAATCCGGCTCTACCGAAAACTAAACCCAACCTGAACCAGTAATTCTTTTTGGGACACCAATCATTCTTCAAAATGTTACTACAACATCGGGCATGAAGAGAATTACTTCTTCAGAACCTAGAAAAAAAGCACCCAGTGAATGGACCAAGAATGATGTGGAATATTAACATTACTCATGGTTTCAAGGAGATGAATTATATAAGGAATGATTGGAAAACATTAGCTCAGGATAAAGATGTATGGAGAGCTTATGATCACACGACCATGGACCTCCGGGTAGGATAGTGCCAATGAGTTACCGGTAACCCTGAGCAACATGATTTTTGTTTGTCTCATGAGTACCAATAGATGTACTTAATGCAGTTTTTTATCGTGTTTTCAAATATGTATTCGGAATTTTTCCATCACCTACAGTTTTTTTTTTATTTCAATTAATTGATTTGAATAATTATTTTTTTAATAAACGTTTTTCGTCCATTTGTCCATTGCTCCTCGCACAGGGAACACTTTCATCAGGAGATTTCAGCTATGGAAAAGAGATATCAAGGCAAATGGAATCCTAATATGCTGGCCGATTATTGTTGGACCATCAAGAGGGATGCTCCACAGGCGAATATAGCAGAAAATCGCCATTTCTTACTTTCTAGGTGAGTCCGAATGTTCGAATATTGTGTAGTTACGAATGTAGAAAATATTAAAGTGTTTGAAATTATAAATTCATGTCTCTCGAAAACCTTGCGTGATGGAGAAAACCCGATATCATATTTGAATTCAAGAGAAAAAGTACTATCAGAATCACATATTTTCTTTCTGAAAAAAAAAGTTTATTTTTTGTTTCTCAGTGTAATTAGTTATTTCCCTACAAATGTCAGTGATTAGCTCAGAGGATCTAATTTAGACTTGAGGTTCTTTTAAAAAGGTTTGCATCGAACTACTATGAATTCGAAGTATTCAGCTACTTCCTGATTTCATACTACAAAGTGCATAGTTTCCTGTGATATTCTCCATCGCCGTGGCGTTGTGGGTAGAGTACTTACTTTGCACTTCGGGAATCAGGGTTAATTTCTGGCGGGATAGGGGATTTTAAAACTCTACCATAAGTGTGGGTTTCTGTCTTTTTGTAGTGTCAAAAAAAGTTTAAAAACCTGAAAAAACGGGAAAATATGAAAATAGCTTGTTATATTAGAAATAGATGACAAACGCTTGACTTCAAGGCTTTTGAATTTACCGCGTTTATACCAACTCTCGTAGTAAGTAGTTCACATCGATACCTATAGATGGCGGAAGCTTCCAGAAACTTGTTCAAGGTATATTGAATTACGGTCATGACAAAACAAACGTAAATCAATATGAAAAAAACATTATCAGAACATACTTTTTTCCTTCGATGTCACCAGATTATCTTATACACCTTACCACTTGCGTTTAGAATTTGGGGAGGAGAAGTATAATTAACTCGATGGCACTATCGAACCCAGAGGTTCATGGCCGCGCGAACATCCCTATCCTGAGCTAATGTTTTCCAATATTTCTCTGTGTAATTCATCTCCCTCAAATCATGGTTAATGTTATTCTCTCACCTCATTCTTGGTCTACCTCCTGGGCGCTTTCTCTCTGGTTTTCCTACAAGACATTTCCATGTCCCACTTTCATTCCCCATTCGGCCATGTTTCCTGT